>JAABKJ010008776.1:0-11369 GCA_011634705.1 Andricus grossulariae
GGTAGGAGTATAGTGCGTCCTAACACCAGCCACTGCGGAATGGGCGTCTCCGACTTTAAATATGAGCTGAATATGCGCGCCAAATGTTGGTGTGTAGAAGTAAACTTCTTCCACCAGAAGTTCTTGATACAATCTGGTCCAGCCCCGGAAAAGTTCTTCGTGCCTCTAAGTGCTTTTTTCACCTCTTCGACAGTGATTGATGGACATTAGATAGTCGAAAAATGCATTGCAAAATTTTTCTCATTCTAGAGGGCAAGTCCCCCCCCCCCCCCCAAGTTTCTATTTCCGGGGAAAGAAAATCTGTAATTTTCTCTTTCGAAATTTAAATATTAACACGTGCCACTGGGCACTTCAAAATCCCATTTACTTAACATAAGGAAATTTCGAAATTTTGAAAAATTGAACTCACACTTCAGGGATTGATCGAAACGTTCCAAGTTTTTTTATGGATTGAAGAGGAGTGTCTCCGCATGAAAACTATACTGATAACTCTAATTTTTAGTCCACTCTCAGCCCCTCCCCCAAATATAGTTTTTTTACTTTTGGATCACATTTGACGCGATATTTGGGGCAAGGAGAGGGGGGGGGGGAAGGGTGAGTTGAAAATAATTTTCTTAGCATGTCTTCATTTCGTAGCCACTCCTCTTCAATTCCTAGAAAACTTGACACGGTTCGATCAAAACCTGAAGTATGAGTTCAATTTTTCGAAAATTTTCCCATGTTATAGGGATTTTCTTTCTCCAGAAATGGAAACTTTTGGGAGGTGACATACTCTGTAACATTTTACAAAGTGATGACCAACAAAATAAAAAGTTTGTAATCCGCAGGGACTAAGGGATTTTCGTAGGGAATTTCAAATTCGCTCATATGCGACATAACCATTTTCTGCGTATTTTGAAAATTACTTAAGATATGGAGGTCAAAAAATTTTGCAAAGAGATGACCAAAAAAATAAAAAAATTTTAATCCGCACTGATGAAGGGATTTTCGTAGGAGATTTCAAATGCGCTCATATGCGCCACAAACATTTTTTTCATATCTGCAAAATTGTCCAAGATATGGAGGTCATAACATTTTGCCAGGTTGGCTGCCTGTTTCTTCTTGCTGGCCAGGGTACCCTCCTTCACAAAACCAGGAAATAGATATGGAGGAACGAACCTTAAAGGTTCACAGAGCAAGTGCTATTCCAATAATGTGGGTACTTCTGAATCTTTATTTCGTTCCATCTAAAAGCAAATTGCTTTCCTTAACTCCATTCCTCGATTCCACTCGATTGCTTCGCGTGGGAGGTCAACTCAAGCATTCAATCCTCAGCCCAGATGAAAAACATCCCCTCATTGTACCATCAAAATCATCCTTGACTACACTGATCATCGCTCGTGAACCTCCACGATGTCTCCACGGTGGAGTTCAGTTGACTCTCGCTACCTTAAGGCAAAGATATTGAATCCTGCAAGGTCACTTAGTTGTTCGAGCCTTTATTCACAGGTATCTACCATGTCTTCGACATCGAGCTGTTATGCGACAGCAGCTTATGGTAGACTTATCAGACATTCGTTCCACACCTGCCCGAGCTTTTCTTCATTCAGGTGTGGACTATGCCGGACCTGTCTATCTTCGAACGACGAAAGGTCGTGGACTTAAATCGTACAAGGGCTACATCGCAGTCTTCATATGTTGTTTAACTCGAGCGGTACATCTAGAGGCTGTATCAAACTACACTACTGAAGGCTTCTTAGCTGCCTTCCAACGCTTTACATCTCGTTGAGGTCTTTGTGCGACACTCTCCAGTGACCAGGAAACCCACTTTATTGGAGCTGACTCTCAGCTTCTTCGCTGAGGCTTATCAAGAATGTCAATTGATCGCGCCCTTAATGGAGAGCACCATACCCATCTCTTGAGACTGATGATTTCGTTCTCATTCGTGATGAGAACTTGCCCCCTACCAAGTGGGCTCTTGAACGCGTCATCCAGCTTCACCTAGAATCTGATAACCATGTTCGTGTAGTGTCTCTTCGAACAATAAGCTGTGTTCTCAAAAGGCCAATCGTGAAATTGTGCCTCCTTCCGAGAGCTGTGAATGACGCTTAGTGGTTTTTGAGCATCAATTTTTGTTATGCAGTTATCTATTTAGTTATTTCTTTTCGTCTTTGAAATAATTTCATCCAAAGGAGGCAAGCGGAATGTTCAAGGTTTAATGATAATTTTAATTCTCTCTTTTTATATTGAAAGCTTTTATTTATTAATTGAAGATTGATCGACGTATTTTTCTTTACAAATTGATTTTATGAGAGGTTCCATTAGACATTATACCAATTATAGACTATATCATATTTATTGTTTCTATTTTCATACTCCTTATTCTTATCATGAGTCACAATCGTTAAATTTGGTGTGTGCGTGGAACATTTCGCAGCTTGCTTGTGCGAATCAGTCGTCGTCCACCCGATCAAAGGTACGCTTGTCTCATCGTTTCGGATTCAACATACCTTATTATAATTGTATAAATTAAGTGATCAAAGTTTAACTGTTTTAAATGAAAATCACTCTCAGTAGAGAGTAATTGTTACTTATTAGTTTATGTGCATAACAACATTTAATTTCACCTACACTTCAAGTGATCACAATGCGTATTATTCAACTTTTTTTAAAAGCTCTAATTTCGTTTGCTCGCGAACACAATTGTTACCAAAATTTACTGAACTTGAATATGACATTGCATAGGCTTTTCGCAAGACCTGTGAAAAAACTAGGATTTATATGAATTATTCCTACCATTTCTGTCTTTTTGGGCTATATTTCTTGATAAATATAATTCATATAAATCCTAATTTTTGCACAGATCTTGCGGAAGGTGTATTCAATGTGATATTCAATTTCACTAAATTTCAGTCAAAATTGTAATGGAGAAAATCGCTTCAGCCGGCAAAAGTGAAGCAAAATCTATTTCTTAGCATTTCTGACTTTTGGGGCTAATTTTATTGGCAAGGGCAATTAATATAAATTATAATTTCTGTACAGATATTGCCTTGAAAATTAAAAAGATTACTTCTTTAAAACAAACAATAACTTTGAAGTAAATCAAGAAAAACATGTTTTTTCTTCCTTCCGATCCATTGTGAAAAAATTGATATAAACATTTTTTCCTCTTCAATAAAATTGTACATACTTGCTTTTTACATAAAACGGAAAATAATAGGAGGACAAAGTTTTTCATTTCTGAAATTCGTATTTTACGCTACGCCCCAAATACATACGCATTTTTATAAACAAATTTTACTTCAGGAGATTTTTAAATGATAAAAACAAATAAATTTTAACAAATCATTCCATAAGAAACGTCTTATTTTCCGCTAAAATAGTACGAATATTGAAAACTAAACCCATAAAAACTCAAGCAAACATGAACACAAAATATTTTTTTAAAACAAGAACTTTCTGAAACTATTTCTGTACCTGACTGTACAGGAAATTTTTGTAGGTCTGGAAATGGAAAGCCTGAGCCGAGGTAAGTAAACAAAATTACAAGGAGTAGCTCACCCTTTTCTCTCATCGCAGAAACAAAATCGAGGCAGTGGTGGTACGTCGTTTTGACCTACGAGCAAGTGTAACATAGAAAAAAAACAAATATAATCTTTAGCCGGATTTCAGGGTAAAGATTACCTGCAACAAAAATTATCCCAGGTGGGTAATCTTTACCCTGACATCTCGGGGTTTCTTCTGAGTTTACTCACGTTATGAGGGTAATTGGTGATGTTTAAATCGAAGGCGTAGGTAATTTGACATCCCCTGCTTGTAACCAGCAACACGTCACATGTTCACATCCAAAACAGCCTCACTAAAGATAAAACAACAGAGTGATTTCTTTCGCAGCTTGATTAAAAACGTATAATACTTTGCACGGACAAGCAAATTCACCACCAACTTTGCGAATACAGTCGAACTCGGATTTAACGTCGGTTTTGGGGCTGTCCTTGGACCTGACCTACCCTAACTAAATCGGATTTAGCTACGCTTTGTCACGCCTTCCTGAACCCCGCACACCCCGCGCAGCTCCTGACAAGCCTACCCGAGGCGCGGCGTTAATTCTCGGAAGCGGTAAACACACCCCGTGCAGCTCCTGACAAGCATACCCACGGCGCGGCGTCAATTCTCGGAATCCGTAAATTCGGGAACGTTGAATCCGAGTTCGACTGTACATCTTTTTTGTGGACGGCGACTAGCACTTGTGGCCGGTAGGGGCGCTAGTAACGGGCAGTGACGGCTAGTAGCGAAATGCCAGGAATGTATATAGTATTTAGTTGTGAAAATAAAGGAGGACACCGCTTTACAAATAGAAAAAAAAACCGAAGGAACTGTAAATAATACCTTCTGTCTGCTCACAATTGGTAATATTTATCTTCTACCTATATAAGTAGGTAATAATACAAAATTACCTGTACAAAAATGTACTCCCAGTTTCGCAAAGTCCTTAGACAACAAATGAAGAGCATCAAATTTAGAACTAAAATTGGATAAGAAAAAGTACTAAGTAAGCTGATAATTAATTTATCGCACATTTCTTTAAATGAGGTGTTAGGTAACCTGAAAAAATGCTTATAGGCACAGTATTAGATTCATTGGCATCAAGAAAAGTATTCATAATAAATAATAAATGAGGCAAGAATATTTTTGTAAAAAGTCGCCTTTTTCCCTCAGTTTTTAGATAAATGGTTAACTATACAAAAAAAGTCACACAAAGAAACAACCTTATCCGTGCAGAATAAGATGCCGAATGTTTTTCTATTTAACTATTTTTTACTAAAACTAAGCATCTTCATGAAAATCTATAAAAACTTCAAAAATATGATTTTGCCGCTATTTTGAATTATTATAAAAAAAGCACATGACCGAAAACTGCCATTTTTGTGGTTAAGCATACCATCTAGAAGTTATATACAAAAATTCGTCTTTACTGGAATGAATTCTATTATTAGTATATGATTTGATTTCTATAAAACAACGTTTTAAAGTGGACCGGCATTTTGAATATCATATATGTTTGGATTTCCACCAAAAAAGTATATCAAACTAGACAGAAGTTATGGATTTGATAGAAATCAATACCCAGGCGAAAAAATTATACACAGTTTATACAAAGTGGAAAAAGTTATGTCAAGAAAAGTTATATAAAGTTTATGCAATGGAAAAAATTATGGAAAATTTTACACCATGTACAATTTTTCCACTGGGTAGCAATTCTATCCAAACATTTGATATAAATGGATCTTTTTAGCGGAAACCCGTAGGATATAGGTTACGTATTGAGGAACGTTTTCACTCCCACCTTAAAGCTTCAATAATTCATACAATATTATGGAGAAAATTATCTACTTTTTAATACGCGTGTAATATTTTCTTAGTTATTTTTCTTAATTGAACATTCCAAGACCGTTAGAAAATGGACCAGTGTAATCTTAAAAAATCTTTTATTTTTGAACATTCTTTGTAAACTTTCAAGTTAGATACTGTATTTCACATGTTTTGACTTTTTTATTTGTACTTATCGTAACACAGAAATCGAGATCAAAATGATATCGTAGCTTTCTTGTGTGACGGTTCTAGCACAGATTACCTTTACTGTCGAACGAAAATTCGCAATTGGCAGTATCATCTTACTCTTATTAATCATTATCCGTTCATAAGGACAATTGTTGAATTTGACGCATTGGTTTGTCGGTAGAACCCATGAGTCTTTATTGATGGTGAATTTGATTCCGAGTTGATTGAAGGTTAATTCCACCGAGGTCAGAATGAGTCGGCGATTTCACATTCAGACAATCTTGCTGTTGATCTGGACCTCCCAAAATTCTCATTCCACGAATATCGGGTGAACGCCTCTAGGCTTCTTAAGAAACATATGGCCAATTACGTGAAGTTCATGAACTTGGAGAGTGTACAAGGCCAATGTCCAGCTGAACATGTGTATCATGCACAGTAAATTAGAGGAAGGAGTCGTGATGACGAGAGAGAGGAAGAATAATCCGAAGGTAGGCGATGTATATAGTGTATGTTATAGGGGAGTAGGTCGACGTATAGAACTGTAAGTCTTCATACATTAGCCCTGCGACCCTCGGGGTCAACGTTGCAATTTCGCAGTGGTGGAAACCTGAACAAGGTCGACTTCGCTGGATGCCCATTCCGGCGAAACGGGCTAGTCGTACACTTTCCAGTACAGTGGTAAAGATTTTTTTATTTAAAAAAATAATACAAATTTAATCATACATTATACCTGTACGACATCATGTCACTACATCAAATATACATTAATAAATATTCAAAATGTCCGAAAACATTTCGGGAATTTTCCCTAACATTTTGTACAGAAAGTTTCGAAAATCTCCCCAAATGTTAGAGAATTTTACCCAACATTTCGTAGGTAAAATTTCGAAAAGTTAGGGCATTTTTTAAAATGTTAGGGAATTTTACCTAATATTTCATAGGGAAAAATTCGAAATTTTCTGGAAATTTTCTTACATGTTAGGGAATTTTATCTAACATTTCGTAGGGAAATTTTCGAAATTTTTTTATATATTTCCCCAAATTTTAGAGAATTCTGCCTAACAAATTGCAGAAAAAGTTCGGGAATTCTTCTAAATGATAGAGATTTTTTCCTAACAAACTGTATGGAAAATTACGTAAAAGTTCGGGATCCACCTAAAAATTAGTGAATTTTTGGCCGTGTGTATTGAGTTGTCTGAAATATTCTATAGCTTTTTTTTTCTCACGTAATTCAATTTCAGGCAGATATATTTACAATAATTACAATCAATCAATCAAGCAATTATTCAAAGGAAGTAAGGCATGCCCTTGCTGGCCGGAAATTAATAAGAAATCATTAATAATTAATCGAATAATTAAAAAATAGGCCATTCGCGACATATATCAGGCCAATAGCTGAAATTGCATTATTTTTGCATCAGTTTACTGACCGGGGTAGTTTCTTCATCTCTTTCATACTTCCACTTTCGTGATTTCTTATTTCCCTGGCGAGGATTAATTTTTAAGAGCATCCTGAAACAAAAATCATGTTTGAAGTACAATATCCTATTATCTATCCTGGTATTATATTTTCTGTCTTCGAAAAAGTTTTCCTAACAATATTGATCTTTTTTCAAAGCCAAAATTAACCATTTTTGGAGCTCGCGAAAGACATCTCTATAAGATCCAGTGTTATTGACATTACTTCAAACACCCTGGAAGGGACCCATAAGAAATTCATCATTCGAAGGAGGACTTATTTCTCTGCTAAAAAAGCAAACTAATTTTGATAATTTTCTAATGTGACCGTTCCGATGATAGCCGAACTACTTTAAAAATATATTAAACACGATGACGAACCTTATATTTACTGTCCAATGTTCAATCTTATAGACACTGTCACCAAAAAACACTGCATAGAAAATATAATTTCACTCAAAAGCACTACTACACAGAGAACTGTTCTTAAGAGGTCAGTAATAACTGAGCTGCAGGATGCAGTTTTCTCCTGTCCATCCGTCTTTTGGTCGGATGGAAAATTGTATTATGGAAACCATTACTCATTTTCACCCTCAGCTTTGCAAACCCTTCAGGTATACCGGGCGACTGTTGCTATATATATCCAAATATTTTCTTGATTTAACCAAATTTTTGGGATGAAAAGTTTTCTGGGTCAACTAAATATTTTTTCCGCACAAAAACCATTTTCTGTAGTTGAACAAACAGAAATTTTGTTGATCCAACGAAACATTTTTTGAAGCCTCTAATTTTAAAAATAGTTTCGTTTTCAATTAATGTAATAATAAGTTTTGTTTTATCAAGAAATTGCAGGATTCTCTGAAAGTATAGTTTAAAATATTAATTGGATCAATTTATTGACGCAAAAGATTTTACACAAACAAAAATTTTCTTGATTCCACCAAATATTTGTCGGAGAGTGTAATCGTCAAAAATATTGTTGTTCTCAATTAATGTAATAATGCATGTTGTTTGTTGTAAAGAAAATATAAGATACTGTTTCGGACCGTATGATTCTGAAAAATAATTATACTTTCAATTAAGGTAATAATGAATGCTTTTTATTATAAAGAATCTGTACTTTGCTCTTTCAGAGCGTGTAATTGTCAAAAATAGTTTTGACATTAAATTAATGTGACACTAAATATTGTTCGATAAATAAATACCTGTAAGTTTCTTTAGGAACATTTTAAATAATGAATTGATTAACTTTTCAACGTAAAAAATAAAACTGTACATATTATGTCTGCCTTACTCAAAAATATTGTATAGCAAAGTATTTTTATGAATTTAAATTGACAATTTTCAAATTTATTAGCAATTATATGTAATTCAATAATTACATTTTTCCTGTAAAAAAATGTTCTACAATGCAAGGTATAGTTACACAAGCTCTAAAAATGTAATTTAAATGAAAATAAAAAATAGAACATTTCTTTATATTCTTAAAAATTGAGGGATTGTAGTCATACCGGAATTTTAAAAAGAAATGTTGGCAGTTAATCTAGTTACAAGTATGAAATAATTACTATTCAATTATTTAATTCTAATAGCATAAATTTAGTGTCTGTAAAATAAAAATCAATACAGTAAAAATTATACCCAAAATAATATATGACTATAAATCATAAAAATTATATGCAATAGCATTATTAACATATTACCATAATTATCAACAATTATATAATTTACTGTGTAAAATTATAAATCTTAATCTTTATTTTGATATGATAAAACTATACCTAATTTTTCGTAACAATTAATTTTCCTAATTAAAGTATGAAAATATTAAGAAATATTCCCTATAAAGTATATGAAAATTTCCAAAAAGAACAGGAGAAATTTGCCATTTTCATATCATTTTGTTAACTCTTTAACATTTCCGAAATATTCACGATGTTTTTGGGAATAGTTCCCAGTCATTCCAAAATTAAAAAAATATCTTGCAAGAGACCTTACAAGTATTTCCTAACTTTCTGCTCATTGTTATAAAAATTATAACAATGTCGGTAACTAAATGGTTACTTTTTAATTATTCACCGTATAGCAGTTTTTTGAACATAACCTCACTTCACAAAACTTGTCTTTATTTAACTTTTAATTATTTTATGCTCCATAGTTATTTTAATGGCTACTCAAGTTAATAATAATTTACAAAGTGTAATATGCATATCATCATTCATTTATTGAGCAATTGAATATAATGATTCAACAAAAGCCTTGGTGAATCCTCAATCTTGATTGGCTATCTTAGATCAATTCACTAAGATTTAAAACTTAACGTTTTATTTATTAACCACCTATTTCATGGATGTGCCTTATATTTGTTCAAAGTGAAAATGCGCAACTGAATCAGCCACTCTGATATATAATTTGTTTCACTCGCTCGTGGATTCACAATTTTTAAATTTTGTGTGGAATATGCAAGCATAAACTCAAACAAAAATGTATTCTATCTTCCAACTCCTCTATCTTTTTATTAGACATTTCCTGCTTTTCTAGTCTTTACTCCAACATCTGCATCCTTTTCTCTAACTTTTCCCTGACTGTTTCCCATTTCTTCATTTCTTTCCGAAGTTTGGCCATTTCCCGCCGAATTTCTTTTTTTTTTTGTTTCCTCTTCCCGTTTTTCCTGCTTTTCTTCATGTATCCTCATTACTTATATCATCATCTTACGCATGCCATCTAACTGTAAATTTTCTTCTGTTGGCCCTCTATGTTCAACTTTGTCTGCATCTTTCCCCTTGTCTTTCTCCTCCGCTCCATTTGAGTCTTTTCCCGGTGGCGTCCTGCACATTTTCTGATTTTTTAGGGTGTATCCTGCTTCTACCTTATCCTCACTACTTCCTCTCTCCGTCCTGTCCCTGTTCCTATTCACAAACCTCTCGATTGAAACAAAACTCTCCGCCCCCAATGCTACTAGGCTGCACCGATCCCACCACCCTGCTCCACACGTCACACAAACAACCCTCTCAGGCTACCAAAAACAGATTTAAACGCTGGAAATATCGCTCACTTCTTCACTTGTATTATTTTGAACATTCAACCATTCACTCGAAAAACCCTTCCTTCCCACTGTGCCCATTAACTCACCTTAAATCTCACTGTTATTTATTAAATTCAGCAACACACAATCACCGCCACCAAACATCTTCATGCCGGAGAGGAAAGAGATTGAGAGTTTACAAGAAAGGTAAATAAGGTAGACGCTAGGGGTACACTGGAGGACGCCGGGATATATGGTGAGAGAAGAAACGCAAAGGATAAATTAAGTACTAGAGCGGGAAGAAGGGCATGAAATTTTGAGATGAAGCTGTGGGAGGTAAAGGGAGGGGAGTTAGCGAGAAAGTGTTTGATGGAGGTGGAGGAAAGGAGAGGGTGGGCGATGGAATTAACGAGATGGGAAGAAGAAAGAAGGGAGTTCTTTGAAGCTAGAGATATAGCAGACCGCACTGGAGTAAACTATGAAGAAGTGGAAAAAAGGGAGAGGGAAAGACAATTAATAGAAATATGGGGGATGATTGAGGAATAAAAATATAATAAATGGTATAAGATGATAAAAAAGGAAGGAGTATCAAAGTATTTAGAAAAGGCATGAGGAGAGAAAATATGGACCAGAATAGCAAGGTTCAGATTGGGAAACGAGATAAGGGCAGGTATGTATTGGGAAGAGAAAGAGAACAGGAAGTGCAGAATCTGTGAATGTGAAGAGGAAACATTAGAGCGTGTATGGAAAGGATGTAGAAGAGGAATGAAAGATAAAGGAAGCTGGCAAGAGAATGTGGTAAAGATTCTAGGGAGGGATGGTTTGCGGGAAGCGTGGATGAAGGATTTAGAGGGTGCTAGGGGAGCGAACGAGAAAGAATGAAAGAATGGATACAAAAAAGAAGGCAAAATGGAGGTACAAGAGAATTGAAAGAAAAAGGAAACGGAAGTCGCTTAAATTAGAAGCGTAAAGATTTGTAAGTAATGCTTGTGTAATAGCTTAAGTAGATTAAGATGCGTTTGCGCTTGCGTTATCGCTCTGTCTCACGCTCTCTCGCTTGCATTCTCGCTTTCGATCACTCGCTCACTCGTTTGCTAACACGTCCCAAATTGCGCTATTGTAAAAATAGAAATGAAGATCTAGATATAAAATTCTCTGTTAATAGGTGTAAATATGATGTAGACGGAAAACCAAATCGGATTGGTATTATATCCATTGTCCCTATTAATTTTATTAGGGTGTTTTAAGATTTAGATTGCTTCTCTATGTTTTCTTGGAAAAATATTGTACGTTTTTGCGATGACGGTTATTTTGTCAAATAAAATGCTATGTCCGGTTTCAATAT
>JAABKJ010008777.1:0-11369 GCA_011634705.1 Andricus grossulariae
AGATTTCGCAAATATTTCGGATAGATTTAAAAGATTTCACAAAGACTACAATGATTTCAATAATTGCACAAACTTTATCAAATATTTAAAAAATATTTTGAATATTTAGGAAAGGTTTCGAAAGATGTTAGAAAGATTTCACAAAGATTTCAATGATTTTTCAAAGATTTAAAGTATTTAGCAAAGATTTCGGATAGATTTAAAAGATTTCAAAAAGACAGCAATAATTTCCCAAAGATTTCACAAAGATTTCACAAAGCTTTCCCGAAGATTTCATAAAGATTTCACAAAGATTTCAATGATTGCCCAAATATTTCATAAAGATTTGAAAGATTTCGCAAATATTTCGGATAGATTTAAAAGATTTCACAAAGACTACAATGATTTCAATAATTGCACAAACTTTACCAAATATTTAAAAAATATTTTGAATATTTAGGAAAGGTTTCCAAAGATGCTAGAAAGATTTCACAAAGATTTCAATAATTTTCCAAAGATGTAAAATATTTAGCAAAGATTTCGGATAGATTTAAAAGATTTCACAAATACATAAATTATTTCCCAAAGATTTCACAAAGCTTTCCCAAAGATTTCATAAAGATTTCAATGATTTCCCAAAGATTTTAAATATGTAGAAATGGCACTCTGGGAGGCTGTCCATCAGAAAAGGTCTTCACCAATCAAAAGGGAAATTAGCCAGCTAAAAAGTGTGGACTGGTGGAAGGAAAGGGGATTTTGACTGTTTTCCTAAGATTCTTGGGTCCTCGGTCCCGTTACCTGGGCTACCTCCTTCGGGAAATTCCCAAGGGTTACTTTTTACCATCTGGTCTGGTATACTCTCGTGACAATTGCTTGTTTATGAGCTTGTTTTTCTGAATCCTTTTTTGAGAGCCTAGATAAAAAAAGGTGCCCCTTCATCCCCAACGAAATCACAATATTTGGAATGTTTGCAAAAGTTTTATGTTTTTATTACGGATACGTGCTTTAGGAAAGTAAAAGGGTCTTAGGGCTAATATAACTATTCCGATGAATTCTTCAGGATTGCTCATCTGGGGATTATCGACTTGGAGTTATAAAATTAAATTGCAATCTGAATCAATTTTAAGGGGTTTTTAATCAGAAGGTCCTAACAGATGTCTCTTCTGTGTAAATTTGTAAAAGAAGGTAAAAATAATAATAGATAATTCTACATCACAAACACACACACATACACAGATTCTAGGTTAATTACAGAGCTATTTAAAAAACGGAATAAATTCAACAACGCGGAATTTAAAGTGGAGAGAACATGTGGAATTAGCAAAATTAAGGAATTCAGGAGATCCAGAGAATACTCAGTGACCAAAAATAGAATAGTTAAAATTTCACTTAAAAAATGTTTGAAAAAAACAAATTTTCAACAAAATAGTTAAATTATCAACCAAAGAAATGAATTTCAATCCAAAAAGATGGAGTTTCAACTAATAAGATTAATTTTCTACACATAGAATACGATTTAGTTGAATCAACCAAAATTTTGTTCTGCTGGTATAATAGTTAAATATTCACTTTAAAAACTGATAAAAAATAACGAATTTTCAACAAAATAGTTACATTTTCAACCAAAGAAATTAATTTTGAACCAAAAAAGATGAAGTCTCAAATAAAAAGATTACTATTCTACATTTATATAAACGACAACATATCAAAAATATAATAGTTAAATTTGCACTTGAAAAATGTTTGAAAAAAACGGATTTTCAACAAAATATTTAAAATTTTCAACGACAAAAAGAAAAGAAATTTTATCCAAAAAGATTAAATTTCAACTAATAAGATCATTTTTCTACACTTACAATACGATTTGGTCGATCTTAAAGATTGTTAAAAAAAACGAATATGAAAAAATTTTTAATTGATTAAATTATTTATTCTTGCCCTGAAGCCAAAATTAACAACCAATATTATAAACAATTAGATCCAGAGAATTCCAGGAATTCAGAATATTTAAGTAATTTAGTAAATTTAGAGAATTTCCGGACCATTTAGGAAATTTTAGGAATTCATGAGATTCACAGAATTCCAGGAATTCCAAATATTGAAGGAATTCAGGATATTCGAAGATTCTAGAGAATTCAGATAATTCCAAGAATTTCAGGAATTCAGAACATTCACTGAATTCAAGAAATTCAGAATATTTAAGGATTTCAGGATAATCAAATATTTCAGCGAATTCAGAGAATTTCAGAGAACTTAAGGAATTCAAGAAATTAAGAGAATTCAGCATTTTCAAAGAATTCAAAGAATTCAGAAAAATCAAGAATTTCAGGATATTTATGGAATTCAGAGGACTTCACAGGAATTCTGAAAATAGAAAGAATAGGAATTCCAAAGAATTCAGTAAATTTAGAGAATTTTTTGACAATTTGAGAAATTTGAGGAATTCAGGAGATTTACAGAATTCCAGGAATTTCGAATATCAAAGGAATTCAGGATATTCGAAGATTTTGGAATTTTTTAGAGAATTCAGAGAATTTTAGATATTTCAGAGTATTCAAAGGATTCAAGAAATTTAGAGAATTCCGAATTTTCAAAGAATTCAAGGAATTCAGGAAAATCAAGAATTTCAGGATAATCAAGGAATTCAGGAAATTTCAGGGATTTCTGAGTATTTAGGTTATTCAAGAAATTGGGAGAATTCCAAGAATTTCAGGAATTCAGAACATTCACTGAATTCTGGAAATTCAGAATATTTAAGGATTTCAAGATAATCAAAGATTTCAGCGAATTCAGAGAATTTTAGAGCACTTAAGGAATTCAAGAAATTAAGAGAATTCAGAATTTTCAAAGAATTCAAAGAATTCAGAGAAATCAAGAATTTCAGGATATTTAATGAATTCATAGGACTTCAGAGGAATTCTGATTAATGGAAAGAATTCAGGGATTTAACAGAATTCAGAATATGTTAGTAATTCAGTAAATTTAGAGAATTTCCGGACAATTTAGGAAATTTTAGGAATTCAGGAGATTCAGAGAATTCCACGAAATCCAAATAGTGAAGGAATTCAGGATATTCGAATATTTTAGAGAATTCGGACAATTTAACATATTTCAGAGAATTCAAGAAATTAGGAGAATTCAGAATTTTCAAAGAATTCAGAGCAATCAAGAATTTCAGGATATTCAAGGAATTCGTAAAATCTCAGGGATTTCCGAGCATTTAGGTTATTTAGGAAATTCAGAGAATTCCAAGAATTTCAGGAATTCAGAACATTCACTGAAATCAGCAAATTCAAAATACTCAGGATTTTCAAAGAATTCAGGGAATTCAGAGAAATCAAGAATTTCAGGATATTTAATGAATTCAGAGGACTTCAGAGGAATTTTGATAAATGGAAAGAATTCAGAATATTCCAGGAATTCAGAGGACTTGAGAGGAATTCTGATAAATAGAAAGAATAGGGATTTCAAAGAATTCAGAATATTTAAGGAATTCACTAAATTTAGAGAATTTCCGGACAATTTGAGGAAATTTTAGGAATCCAGGAGATTTAGAGAATTCCAGGAATTCCGTATATTGAAAGAATTCAGGATATTCGAAAATTTTGGTAATTTTAGAGAATTCAGAGAATTTGAAATATTGCAGAGCATTCAAGGATTCAAGAAATTCAGAGAATTCAGAATTTTCAAAGAATTCAAGGAATTCAGAGAAATCAAGAATTTCAGGATAATCAAGGAATTCAAAGAATCTCAGGGATTTCCGAGTATTTAGGTTATTCAAGAAATTCAGAGAATTCAAGGAATACAGAGATTTTCAGAAATTTAGAGAATTCAAGAAATTCAGGGAATTCAAAATATTTAAGGAATTTAAAATATTCAGAATATTCAATAAATTAAGGAAATGCAAAATATGTAAGGATTCAGTATATTAAAGGAATTCAGAATATTCAAGGATTTAGGGAATCAAATAATTTTAGGGATTTTAGAGCATTTAAAGGATTCAAAGATTTTAGAGAATTCACGAAATTTGAGGAATTCAGGCTATTAAAGAAATTCGGTAAATTGAGAGAATTCAAAGAATTTCAGAAATTAAGAATATTCGAGGATTTCGCAGGAGACAGGGAATTCAGAAAATTCCGAATATTTGAGAAATTCAAGGATTTCAGGAAATTCAAGGAATTCAGAATCAGTGAATAAAGAGGATTCCACAGGAATTCAAATTATTCAAGCATTTAAGAGAATTCAAGAGATTCAGAGAATTCCGAATATTCAAGGAATTCAGGATATTGAAGAAATTCAAGAATTTCAGAGAATTTAACGAATTTCAGGGATTTCATAGCACTTAGGTGATTCAAGGAATTCAGAGAATTGAAATAATTTTACGAATTCAGAACATTAATAGAATTCAAGAAATTCAAAATATTCAAGTATTTCAGGGATTTCAGAGAATTCAAGGAATTTAAAGATTTTTAGGAATTTAGGCTTCACTCCTACTTGAAATTTAAAAATTGTAATTGTAATAGATTTAAACAATTTAATTATTCTTACTAAAACTTTTATCAGAAGTCAAAAAGGTTAAAAGTTTTTTCTTTATTTCACGTAACTTAATTCATAAAACAATCAAAAACTTATTAACTGAAAAAAATTTAAGAAACATATTAAGTAGAACTTCAAATATATATTTTTTTAATATTAGTTTTCTTATCCGTTTTCCCTTTTTTTCACAAAATTTTGATTTATTTTTCAAGAATCGCCTTAAACAGAAATTAAAGATATTCACAACAACAAAATTTAAAAGAGATTCTTTTTTTATAATAAAGCTAAACCCCAAAAATAATAAATTAAAAGATAAGTTCTTCAGTCGGAAATAAAAAAACCTTACTCTCCAAACTAGTCAAATAGTAAAATATTTTTAAAAAGTTTAAAAAAATCTCCCACAAAAAGAATGGTAGAGAATCTTTTTAAGAACGAACTAAGCTCTTGACGATAAAATTTGTATGAAAAGTACTATTGTTATCTAAAATATCTAATTGACAATGTGTTTTTTTTTTATGTTATAAACAATTTTAAAGATGCCTTAATTTTGAGGTTGACTGTACACGTATCAGAACAACCTTAATGTCCATTCACTCTGAAATAATTTTAGCAGCTAAATAATTTGTGCCAATTTACTGATTGATTAAACCCGAGTGCAGAAATGAATCATAATCTATTGATTATTCGATTCGCGGAAAGTTATAATTGAATATACATGAAAATTGAATCCTACATAGTTGCATGAACTAATTCCTGGTTATTTTCCATCAATTACGTTTCAAATTCAAACTCTCTCTTTAATTTTCAAACTTTTTTCAGTAATAACATTTATTCATCTCTCCCTTACCAATAAAACAAGGATCTGATTTACATTTTCTTAAAGTTTGCTGAATAATATCCTTTGAAGTTTTCAGAACTAGGATTGACGAGGCGGTTTCAAAAAAGTCGCACATAATTTAAAAAAAAGTCGCATGACATTTCGAAAAAAGTTCACAAAAAGTCGCATCAAATTTTTAAAGATATGAAAAAAGCAGTATCAGACACCGAATGACTGAAGTAATAATTTTATTTGTTTCGGAATATATATATATTGTGTAACACTATGTTACCCCCCCCCCCCTAAACCAACCTCTTGGGTTTTTTCAATGATTGATTTTATATTCATCGATTTAAAATGGAAAAAATTCGACAAGTCGCATTTTTCAAAAAAGTCGAATAAAGTCGAAAAAGTCGCACGTTCAGAGCCTTACATTGGCAAACATATAAGTGACGCAAATTGAAACCAAGTATAGCCAACTTCTGAGAATTAAAAACGGAAAAAATATGATTAGTAGCATTTTATTTCAAAAAGTCGCATTTTTCAAAAAGGTCGGAAAAGTCGCACGAGCAGAGGTGCCTTAAATTGAAACTAAGTCCAGTTAACTTCTCAAAAAACCGGAAAAAAGTCAAATAGTCGCATTTTTCTTCAAAAAGTCGCCAAAAGTCGCATTTTTTTCAAAATTGACGAAAAAGTCGCACGAGCTGAGGCCTGAGTTGACAAGCAGATGAGTGCCTTAAATTGAAACTAAGTGCAGTGAACTTCTCAGAAAAACGGAAAAAAGTCCATTAGTCGCATTTTTCTTGAAAAAGTCGAATAAAGTCGAAAAAGTCGCACGTTCTGAACCCTGAGTTGGCAAACATAAAAGTGACCTAAATTGAAACTAAGTATATAGTGAACTTCTCAGAAAAACGAAAAAAAAAGTCAAATAGACGCATTTATCTTCAAAAAGTAGCCAAAAGTCGCATTTTTTCAAAAAGGACAAAAATTCGCACGATCTGAAGCCTGAATTGAGTGACTAATTGAAAATAAGTATAGTGAACTTCTCAGAAAGACGGAAAAAAGTCAATTAGTCGCATTTATCTTCAAAAACTCGCAAAGTCGCATTTTCTCAAAAAAAGTTCTACGATCTGAGTCCTAACTTGGCAAAGATATGAATCATAAAAATTGAAAGCAAGTATAGAAAACTTCTAAGAAAAACGGAAGAAAGTCAATTAGTCGCATTTTTCTTCAATAAGTCGCAAAAAGTTCCCAAAAGTCGCACTTTTTGAAAAAGGTCGCAAAAGTCGCACGTTCTGAAGCCTGAGTTGGAAAAAATAAAATTGACCCAATTAAAACCAAGTATAGGCCAACTTGTGAGAATTAAAAACGAAAAAAATTCGATTAGTCGCATTTTTCTTCAGAAAGTTGCAAAAAGTCGCATTTTTAAGAAAAGTCAAAAAAGTCGCACGATCTGAGGCCTTTGTTGGCAAATAGATGAGTGACTCAAATTGAAACTAAGTATAGTGAACTTCTAAAAAAAAGCGGAAAAAACTCAATTAGTCGCATTTATCTTCAAAAAGACGCAAAGTCGCATTTTCTCAAAAAAAAGTCGCACGATCGGAGTTCTAAGTGGGCAAAGATATGAGTGATAAAAATTGAAAGTAAGCACTGCAAACTTCTGAGAAGAATGGAAGAAAGTCGATTAGTCCCATTTTTCTTCACTAAGTCGCAAAAAGTCGCACGACGCGAGCCCTGCGTTGGCAAAAATATGGGTCATGAAAAATTGAAACAAAGTATATTAAACATCTGAGAAAACGGGAAAAAGTCGATTAGTCTCATTTTACTTCAAAAAGACGCAAAAAGGGGCACTTTACAAAAAAAGTCGCACGATAAGATTCGTAAGTGAGCGATAAGATAAAATCTAAATCGAGCTACATTTTTAAATAGAGGCGTAGATACCACATATTCGAGTGTGACCATGTTTATGAAATCTAAGCGGCAAACCAAACGTAAGTTCACGATAAATAAGTTGTCGCTCAGCACTCGATGGTCGAAGTTGGGCCGGGCGACTTGAAAAATAAAATTAAAAAAATAAAAAGAGGTTGAAATGTGGTCGTGTAAGTACGAGCGACCTTGGGCTAAATTTAGTCAGGCCTACACTGCAATTTAGAACCTATGGGATGTCGCGCGAATTTCTTGCTCGCGATAATACACCAACGGCGTTTGATGTAAAAAATTATTGTAACTCTGTATCCAATTTTTTATCAAAAAATGTATCAGTCAGTCGCATATTCCCCTTTTACCCTTATTTTTCTCTAAATCTCCTATAATTTTTTCACCAGAAATGAGAATTTTTTGACAAAAATCACTATTACGATTCCCAATTTTTAATAATTCTAGGTTATGTTAGCACTTTACACAATTTTGAACAACTTTAGGTAATGCTAGCGTTTTTCGTCGGAAACTGGTATTTTTAATAAACAAAATCGTAAGATTTTTTCAGATTATCAGTATTCTTCAAATTATCATTCAGTCATTGAATTCAAAATTTTTTTTAAATTAAAAAATATTGTTTTGTTGGCGTTTTATATCGGAAATTGGTACTTTTAATAAAAAATCATTGGATTTAAAAAATAAAATTTTTTTGAACAATTTTAGGTTATGCTCGCGTTTTTAAAAGAGGATTCACAATATTAAACAAATTGTTGTTATGTTAGTGTTTCTTTAATTGCTGTTGTTGATAAAAAAATAATTATATTTCAAAGATTATTTACAATATTTCAACGATAATAGGTCCTTCCTTCCCTTTTTACTATCTAAAGAAAATAGATACTGTGAAATACAAAAATGTTGTATTTATTAATGTTAAATTTATAATTTAATTTAAAAATTAATAAAAAATTTTAAAATGGCCCTAAGAAGGACCATTTTTCTTCAAAATTTTTGGCTTTAAAACCAAATTTTTCTTACTTAAAAAAAAATTTTATTGCCAAAAGTTAAATTAATATAATTTATCTACAATATTATAAATAATTTATTAGTCAATGACTTCAAATTTATTGATTCAATTATTATAAAAATTCCCTTTCCCTAGGAATTTAGGCAAATCTTTAAACTTCAAGATACACCTCTCCATTATATTAATTTAAACAATAATAACTAATATTCTTCGATTGAAATAATTCTTATCTTGAACAAAATGGTTTATTGATAAATAAACTTCTTATTTTCATACCCCCTACCTCCTTATTAGAATATTTATATAATAATTATTATTTGCAATTAAAAAAAATAAAATAAATTAAAATTTTTATTTGAAAAAAATGTGGATGGAGTCAACTAGTTGTTGAAAAATTAATAAAAATTAAATTTATATTTTTAATTAATTTTTGAATTAAAAATAATAAATCAATTAAAATTTAAATATATATTAATTTATTAATATATTTTATTAATAATTCAATTTAATAATTATAAAAGAAAAATTGTCATTTGTAAAAATTTTAAGTATAAATGAAAAAAGTGCCAACAATAACGATTGAAAATTTTATAAAAAATAAAATAATAAAATGAATGTTAAAACAGTAAATTTTAATAATGAAATAAATAAATTTGACGGTATTTTAATTTATTCAGGGAAACTTATTATTTAATTTGATAATGCACGATAAGAAAAACTTATAATAGAATATTAATATATATTCGTTTTAAAATAATTTTTTTAATATTTAAAATAAATATTAATTCAGATAAATATGTTATTAGTTGATAATAATTTTAAAATGAGTTACAATAAATGTAAATTTACTAAAAATAATATTTCAATTTAATAAGTTTTTAAACATAATTTGATCGTAAAATTAATTAATTAATTTGATTAAAATTAATATTAAAATATATACAAATTGCCCGTCAATTTAATTATATTTTTAATTAAACTATATTATAAAAATTGTATTATTAATTTATGAAATTAAATAAGTCTTAACAAAGTAATAATACTGGAAAGTGTTATTAGAATTCAACTTTAAATATAAATAATTATATAAACATTTTAAGTTTATAATTTAAAAATAAATAAAATAATAATAAAATTTGATTTAAAATTATAGTAATAAATATAAAATAATTATTTAAATAATAATATTTAGTATTGTAAAAGAAATTTATTTTATTATGAAAAACGAAAAAATAAATATATTCAAATATTGAAAAATTATAATATTCAAAAAAAGAAAAAAAATTGTGGTTCCTTATCAAAGTGTTGCTTTTATTAATTGTTAGGGTTTCGTAGAGAAAGTAGGGGAAGTGAAAGAAGGGGAAGCAGGGAACGTGATGGGAAATAAGAGGATGGGAAGTGAAGGGAAATGATGGGAGGGAAAGTGAGTGAAAATGGGGGATGGGAAGTAGAGGAAGTGAGGGGAAATGTTTGGAGTGGAAGGGAGAAAAAATGGGGAGGAAAAATAGGGGAAGTGTGGTGAAGTGTAATGTAGGGTAAGTAAAGCGAAATGAGGGTAGTGGAAGTAAGATAAGTGGGTGGAGGGGGACTAAAGGACGTAAGGGGAATGTAGTTCGGGAAATGGTGGTATGAGTGGAGGGGAATTGAGGGGAAATAGGGAGGGGAAGTGAGGTGAAATGGGATGTATGTGAACTAGGGAAAGTGATGTGAAGTGGGCTGTAGAGGAAGTGAAACGAAATGAGGGTAGTGGAAGTAGGATAAGTGGAAGGGAGGGGAACTAGGGTGTGTGTGGAAAGGGGAAGTAGGGAAAATTATGGGAAATAAGGGGATGAGAAGTAGAGGAAGTCTTGTGAGGTGTATAGGAAGGTTAGCGAATGGAGGTTAGTGGAAGTAGGGTAAGTGTTGGGAACTAGGCCCTAAGGGACGTGAGGGCAAATATGGGGAGGGGAAGTGAGAGGAAATGGGGAGGAAAAATAGAAGAAGTGTGGTGAAGTGTGGTGTAGGGTAAGTAAAGCGAAATGAGGGTAGTGGAAGTAGGATAAGTGAGTGGAGAGGGACTAAAGGACGTGAGGGGAATGTAGGTCGGGAAAGTGGAGGAAATGGGTGGAGGTGAAGTGATGGGAAATAGGGAGGGGAAGTGAGGTGAAGTGGGATGTATGTGAACTAGGGAAAGTGATGTGAAGTGGGCTATAGAGGAAGTGAAGCGAAATGAGGGTAGTGGAAATGGGATAAGTCGAAGGGAGGGAAACTAGGGGGTGTGTGGAAAGGGGAAGTAGGGAAAATGATGGAAAATAAGGGAATGAGAAGTAGAGGAAGTCTTGTGAGGTGTAGAGGAAGGGTAGCGAATGGAGGTTAGTGGAAGTAGGTAAGTGTTGGGAACTAGGCCTTAGGGGACGTGAGGGCAAATGTGGGGAGGGGAAGTAGGGGGAGGGGAATGTTAGATGGGGAAGTGATAAAAAGGGGAAGTACACGCGGAAGAAATTGGGGAAGTGAAGGGAAGCGAAGGTTGAAGGTAGGGAAGGGGGGTAGGATAATTTAGGGTGTAGGGGAGGGAGCGGATTTATGGGAGTGGGAGTAGGCGAAAGGAGGGGAGCATGGGGGTTGGATTTAAACTTTGACTAATTTTTCTTCATTACGCTGGTATTAAAAAAAAATTTCCTTTCATTCGAACTTGGATATTAATATTTTATTAGCAAGGTTCATTGATCGATTGGCGATGAAAGGCAGTTGGACTAGAACTAGAGAAATGTTTCTAATCTACACTATTATAGAAAACGTAAATATTTATGCCTCAAAAAACGTGCCCTCGTTTCCAGTTTCTATTTCTTCGAAACAAAAGGCGCACGTGATGTGAGTTCAAAGCAGATATTGAGGTTGCTTTTATAGTTTTATGCCTATTTGCCACAGAATTTTTAAATATGCTGTAAACTGTGAATTTATTTCACTATTAAAAGAATAATGACTAACTTTTCCAAAAAAATCACTTATAAATGAATAATTTTAACATATACTCCATCAAAACTAAATTTAAATTTAAATAAAGAAATTTTCGACTCATAGATGGTGGCGGTGTCGGTTCAAATCCGGGCTCAGGCA
>JAABKJ010008778.1:0-11369 GCA_011634705.1 Andricus grossulariae
ATAGTACACTTACAGCTTCACTTAAAGTAACTTCTGACCTTAAACTTGCAATTGATAGAAGGGAAATAACGGTTGTTATCCTTTTTGACGTTTCTAAGGCATTTGACACAGTTAACCATAATCTACTATTACCTAGGCTCAAATCGGTTCACTTCTCCAATATCGCTGTTAAATGGTTTGAATCTTATCTTAGTAATCGTTCTGAAAGAGTACAAGTTAGCAATGGCGAGAGGTCTGATTGTGGAAAGGTTAAGAGTGGTGTCCCCCAGGGATACACGCTTGCACTCACTCTATTTAATATTTATACCTCTGAACTTGGTAGTGAACTTCATCATTGTAACTATCACAAATATGCTGACGACTTTAAGCTTTACCTTTCCGGGCCTATTGTCAATCTTGAGAGATTACTTCAAAAGGCACAGGCGGATATTGATCTAGTGGTGCAGTGGGCTTTGACAAGTGGCCTCACTCTTAACTCTGCTAATACTATGGCTATAATCATAGGACCTTCTTTCCCTCCATAACTTGAAACAATTGCAACCCTACCTCCTCTTTCAATCGATGAACGTGTCATCCCCTTTATGGAATCTGTGAAAGATTCAGGTTATATTCTTAATCGCTGTCTTACTTGAAATGAACAAGTTGCGGATATTTCAAAGAAAACCTTTAGAGTTATCCAACAGCTTAACAGGAATAAAGAATCACTTTCTATCTTAACTAAATGCCAAGCTTAAGCATACGCTTAATTCTTGCATTCGGTTCATCTATAACATACCCAAAAGTGAACATATTACTCAGTATAGAGAAAGAGCAGGACTTCTTGACGTCGCAAAAAGAAGATAATTTTCTATAGGTAATTTGCTTTATAACCTTTTAAGTAATAAAGCTCCGCACCATCTTCTGAACCTGTTCCATTTTATTGATAAAGATCAACCAACACATTCCAAACTTCATGAAATAAAAACAGTACTCAAAATTCAGTCACACCGCACGTGTAATATGCAAAGGTCTTTTGTTATTTGCGGTGCTCGCCTTTGAAACAAACTACCTATAAACATTAGAAATGCACCTTCACAATTTCACTTCAGAAAAGTCCTTTTTGGTTACTTACTTAACACATCTAATCCTACCCTCGAAATCACATATTGGAAACACTTAAATTCTTTATTAAAAATATATATGAGTGTGTGTATGAATGCGTATTTACTTTTAAGTATGTATATTTGCGTATATATATTTATGGTATAACCTGTACCGAATTATGTGTATTATAGTTTATTTCATTATTCTTGTTCAATACCTATTTTTGATTTCAATCAACAAATTGATCGCCGTCGCATTTTAATTGTAATATGTATCACCCGTTCCTCATAGGGCTATTTAGCCCTAGGAACTTTTCTTAAATAAATAGAAATACAAATACAAAGACCTTAACCTAGAGCAATGTATCATACTTCCATATTCTCCATTACTGGCAAAATTTTTCACTAGATTCTTCAGAAAATACAATTCTAAAATTGTATTCAAACCAATGATAGATACTCTCAATTGCTCACAAGCCAAAAAGATAAAATTCCTATGGAAAAATGTACCAACACTGTCTATAAAGTCACTTGCATTGATTGTGGCAAACATCATTTTGGACAATCAAAGAGATACTCATTGGTTAGAATAAAAGAACAAAAAAAATAATGTGAAGCAACAAATAAAACAATTAAAAAAACCGCCCTAACTAAGCATGCATTAGAAGAAAAGCACACATTTGACTACGATAATGTTACTATACTCTCAAGAGTAATCATATTATAAAAGAATGTTTATGGAGATGTACCATATTGTCAATAACAAAAACACTGTTAACTTAAGATCAGATTTGGATATTATCAGTGGCATTTACAACAGTGTTATACTCTCTACTAACTCTTCCTACAATTATCATTGAACATATCAATATTAAATACCTTTAAGTGATACGTCAATTGCTGTCTTCTATTACTTACGCTTGTTATCTCACTCTGCCTGCCAGACGGCACAGAAATGACTTGGATCACAACAAACAAAATTTTTAAATTATTTACTCATAATCCTGTTTCCGTCTCACAGGCGGAGTCAAGTATAATCAATCTTCATATATTATACACAACATTTTGTTAAAATCCACGACTTCATGTATCTTCTTTATTAACGCAAAACTCAATGAGTATTGTCAACATAACCTCTCTTTGTTCAAATAACATATACAGGTATACCTTTCCGTTATACAGCACTGAAAATCTTTATATACTATAATTTTTACCACAGACTTGACTTCCTTTATCAAACGTATTTTATACTCTTGGCTCAAAATACCCATCTTTTATATTTGAAAAGGGCAACCGATGTGTTGCCGAAACGTTATACTTCTGTACTGGGGGATCTCTCAGACTAACATAATAAATTGATTTCGGACCAGTTATCTGCAAAATCTGCATCTTTTCCTCAAATTACTTCACCCTGGTCAACAAAATACCATATATTAATTATTTAATAATTAATATTAAGAAAAAAATATTGATTATAGACCATGTAGACAAAAAACATTAAGATCATATTATTTCAATAATTCACTGGTAAAGAAAAAACATAAAATAAAGTGATAACATCTTCTACATTATTTTCAACACTATTATATTTAATTTGTATTATATTTATTTATATACCTCGATCTGGTAATGATTATTCAGATATTGTAAAATAATTAACCATTTTTATTTTTCATCATTGACTTTAATATTTTCTCCTTACTTTGCACCAATTTTTATTCTCAGCTGCCCTGAAAATGCGCCCAGTGTGAGCGCTCAAATCAAAAACTGTGATTCAAACCCCTCATAAACTACAATCGACAAATCCTTCAAAAGTTAACGTGGCTACAACATTCAGGTAACCATACATACATACAGACATACAGCCAGACACCAACAAAATTTTATGATTTCCGGACTCTGTGAGTGCCGAAACGTAAAAATCCGTTTAAAAACAGACATCGAAAATTTGTACGATTACATTACACTCTCATGAATGAGAATGTAAAAATCACCCTGCATAATGCACGGTTATTCCAGGTAAAGTATGTAATCGAATACTTATTCTATGCATTGCCTAGGCATTCTATATAATTCTCAGGCATTATATATAATGCCTGGTATGAGATAGACAATACTAAATTACGTGACAAGGGGCATATTCGAGCCAATGCAAACGAGCATAAGGTTGTCTGAACGAGGGGGCGTCGCCCCCAAGTACAGCCAACATGCGAGTTGGCTAAAATGGGGGCTTTCGTTGCCTGCGAAGCGACGTGAAAATGGCGATATGCACGTGAACGTTATGACCTAATCCTACCATGCAAATTTCTTCAGTGTTGCCACTATAGCGTACGCAGAGTTTGTGTGCACTATAGTGGCAACACTTGAGAATTTTGTGCGGTAGGGTTAGTTCCTAATTCGCGAAAGTGTAAACACTAGGGTGTGCAATAAGAGGCTTGGAAACTCTAGGGTTTGTGAAGTAGTTCCGTACTTGCTCACATGCATACTGCCATTTTCGCAGCGCTTCGCAGGCTATGAAAGCCGCCATTTTCGATGTTTGTATTGTGAAAAGTATATAATCTTGATTTTAAATATAATAATGCAGTTGAAAAAGGGCCTGATAAATTTAAGAGCATTTATAGAATGCAGCGCACGTTTACTTGCCACTTATGACAACATGGCCTACAGAAATTACATTTTTATTGACAATGAACATTTTTATCGATAATATTCCAAACCTCGATCTCTTCGGATTCATGAGAATTATGAAGTTCTTGGCAAAATTTCACATGACGAGCCATCATCGTCACAGTACGGGACTACCTAGGATGCTCATATCTCCTATCGTCCTGTGCACCGTGCTAATCAAATCTCTCAACTTCTTTAAAAATACGAATGCAGTACATGAGAAATGAGTAAAGTTTAAGAAAAAGACAAACTTTTTTTTTATGTAAGTTCATGCACCGTAATTACCGTTTGAGACTCGAATTGGAGATTCCAGTTCGTGTACGCAATACTCAAACTGAAATGCTCTTAATACTGCCGTAGCTGATTCTCCTCTTCGGTAATATAATTTGATGAGACAAATTTATTCTTCAGTGGTTAGGTTTTCTATCGTACTGTCCTAACTTGCGAGATACTGAAGCATGGATGAACTTTGAATAGAGTCTATACTTCGACCATGTGCGAGACTTTAGTCAGCACTGCCACCATGCGGAATACAACGCAATTCACTTTGGTCACAGGCTATCGGACACCCTGTATAATGCCGGGATTATATACTTTGCCTGCAACATATATAATGCCTAGGGAATCTTTATAATATAGAATATTACATAATTTGCTTAGACATTGTTGGGCATCATATATAATTCCTAGAGATTATATAGAATGCCTGGGCAATGTCTATAATAAGTACTCGTGAACATACTTTGCCTGAAATGGCCAGGCATTATATATATTGCATAGGGATCATATATATTGCCAGGTCATATAATTTGCCTGTAGCATATTTTTTTTTCAACGCCGCCCTCCCAACCTCCATGTCACTTCACTGGATCCGCGCCAGGCCTCACAGATGTTTTCCCCGAATGGTAAATACCTGTTTTGACATTCAGCAGGGCTTCTGCGGAAAATGCAGTGCGTGTCTAAATCTTTTTGCATTCGCCATCCTTATCAAAATTAAGCATCTATTGTGGTGTATCTTTAAAGCCGTAATACCCAACTTGAGCACTGCTAGAAACCGAAAAAAATTCGTTCGATGAAAAAATAATTAAATAGAAGTTCTTTTATTATATTTTACAGGTTCATCAGCTATCCAAGGTTGTAGTAGTTTTTTGTTGTTGTTTATTTTGTTTAAAGAGGAGGATTGCTCAATGCTTTATTCATTGGCCATATTCGAACTTTAGGAACGAATCCTTAAGGAATGAAGGTGAGTGTGGGACTGACCGAGCCTTACCCACTAAAACGAACTCCTTTATATAAGCCAACCTAAGACTCCGGAACCGCTTATCGCATTACGTTAAAGTCCTAAGTTCCGAGCTTAGTCTTTAATTCACTTTTTTTCGTCGCCCACCTCATGCAACGGAAGAAGGTGTGTTCGAAGTCTTTTGCCTCATTTGGGCAATAATTGCAGTTCGGACTCTACTTCTTATTTCGCCGGAATAAGTAGGCGTTGAAGTGGCCATAGCCAGACAGGAACTGGGTGAGGTGATAAGTCATCTCTCCATGTTCCCTCCTGATCCACAGTATCAAGTCACCTACGTCCCTATCAGTCAACCTGCCTCTTTCTTTGGCCTCAAATTCTGTTTTTCATTTCTCTCGGTTGCTAAGAGGTCGATGGGAACGATGCCTGCAATAACCAGCACTGCTGGTCCGGAGACATACTTACAGGCACACGCCACTTCCAATGCACCCTTCCTTTGTATTTCTATAAGCATTTTCCTATACTTGTTTATCTCTAGAGCATCAGCCCAAACTTCTACTCCATATAGCATGATATAGTCGGTGACGCACATCAGAATTTTCCTATTGCGGCTTCTAGATCCAGCTACATTCCGCATTAGTCTTGATAGCATGCCAACCATTGTTCCTGCTTTGGCGCAGCATTACTTATTTGTCCTCTGTCTGGTCGGGACTACAACCTCCGGCTTCTTATTTGCCAACTTACCCATGATCATCGAGCCACTTTGCTACCTTAATTGATATTGAGGCAATTCTCGTTTTTGCCTGTTCCTCTGTAGAGTCTGCGATTACTGCGGCAAGATCGTCAGCAAATCCGACGAATCTGATTTCTGCAGGTAGATCCATCGTTAGCGCTTCGTCACACATCACGTTTCAGAGATCCGGCCCGAGAGTCGGGCCCTGGACTACTCTCGATGTTACTTTTGTGGAGTGTGTTTCTTATGTAGTTGCGTATATGAGGCTTTTTTTATTCAAGTAGCTACTGATGATACGCCGTAGGTAGACTGGGACTTTGAAGCGTCTTTCTAGGACGTCCAGAATTTCGACCCATCTAACAGAGTTGAAAGCATTCCTGACGTCAAAGGTAACCATTACGCAGACCCTCAAGCTCAAAGAGCTTGCCCTCACTGTCCAGCATGCAAGGGGGCCTGTAAGAGGAAGGTGTAATGAGCGGACGCTTTCTCTTGTCCAGTAACACAAGCTTTTGTTTTTTCCACTTTGGTTGCAGCCGTCCACAGTTCCTCTCTAGTGGAAAGAGGCACCACTTCAGGTAGCATTTCCTCCATAAATACTCGGTCAGGGTGGTTGGGAAATAATTCACCAACTATGAGTTCCACCATCTGCGGTTCCATGTGAGCGACTAGTGAGCTTCCATGAACTTTTCCAGTCACTATCTGATACCCAAGGCCCCAGGTATCTGTGTCTACTGAAATACGAACTTCCATCCTTTTCAGGTGCTTACTGTTGTTTGTAGCACGGTTTCTTGTTTTTTTGGCTACTATACTAACCTGCTCCTTTGAGTCTTGCTGACCTTTGGCCTCTGGTGCCCGCCTGTGATCCCACGTGTTACCTCTGGTATAACCACAGTAATGTCTAAGATGGTCTCTCGGTCGCCTGCTCATCTGAAGTTCGTCGACTTTCCGCTGTTAAGGATGATCAAATCTACCCTTGCAGCCATGTCGGTAACCTTTCGGTCACTTTTATCTGAACATATCATGCCTCATTCGCATGACTTGGCGTTGCAGTCCACTGCAAGTATGATTTCTCAGTCCAGACTACGGCATAGGTCTTCAATGTCAATTAGTTTATTGCGGAAGTCCGCAATTCCCACGTTTGGCGAGAGGTAACAACTTGCGATCGTGTCTCTGCCGCTTGTGACCCACACGAATCCATCTCCCCCATTGTGTCTATGTACCGGGTAAATGGTGTTGTTAATCACCCAGATCACCGCTAGAATGCACGTATCATAAAACCAGCTATAGCCTTTTCTTTGCTTATATTATTCAATAACTATGAAAACTTCAGCACCTGTTTCTGTTGCCAGCTGAGGCATTAATGCTTGAGCCAGCTGGCAGCGATTCAAGTTGCTTTGATGCGCCACCGCCATCCCGTTTTTTTATTGCATTCTCGTGCAGCCTCCTTATAGACCGTACACCTAGGTCAGCCAAGTATGTGGTCGACTTCTCTGTCATCCTCTCTTATTGAGCATATTAGACACTTTGCTTGTTCCGTACATTGTACAGTTATGTGTCCCTCTGTGCCAAACTTCCAACGTTTCCGTCTCCTGTCGACTCCATTGCATTTCGCCACGATGTGAGCGTAGTCAATACAGCGGAAGCGTCGTTTGGTAAGCTATTAGGCTCTCTCGAAACTTCGCCTTGGTCATACTGACTGTCCTAGCAGGTGCTTGAGAGCCTCCTCTATTTCTTCTGTGGTGATTGCAACGTCTAGGTCGAGTATTTGGATCTGCGCACGTGGCGCCTCTTGCCGTACCTCCCCAGTTTCTTTATTGGCCTTTTGTAGCACATCACTAAACTTGCACCGATTTCCATCGAATGCTTCTAGTTTCAAAAGTACGTTACCTTGATGGGTTTTCTTGGTGACCCTTATTTCCACCTCCATTTCGTCTGGTTCGACACTTTCTCTGATGTCGTTTACGACTTGAGCAAAGCTACTTCCGGCTGCTGGCCTAATTATCACCTCTTCAGGTCGAACTTTTCTCGGTTTTCCTCCCTCCCTCTCTTTTTTTATTTACCCGTTGCGTTGCTGACCTGTTCATTTATTTCTTTTTTCTTCTTGCGGCTAAGTACTTCGTCTTATCCACTGGTAGCCCCCTCGACCTGGGCTTTCTTCACGGGCCTCGAGGTTTGTCCGTTTTCAGGACTCGACATGCTTCCCACAGGTCTTTTCCTCTTGGCCTGAGATCCTGGTGTCCACTCAATGACGCCACTTCTGTCGTTGCGCATTTGTGCTCCTAATGTGAGCAAGTGCGCTGACTTCTCTTCTCTGCAAGTCTCAAGCTTTTTTCTTGCCTCGTTCAAAGTAATTTTGTGTGCAAATAGAAGTGCCATCTTATCTCTAGCCGCTGGTGCTCCGCTCTTGAAAGTTTTATCAATGTTACTTCTTGTCTCCGTGTGCTTTGCCAAGTCTTCAAGTAATTCACAAATTTTCAACAGGATCTTTTTCTCCTCTGCTTCAAGTCCTTTGCAATCCTGACGCACAGTTCCCTCCGTAATCTTGGGAGCCGCTTCTAGGTTCGTCGCTTTCCTCTCCTCCATCAAAGTGACTTTTGTTTTCGTCCGTTTATTGATATTCGTGACAATTAGTTCTTGATCTTCAATTCTTTCTATTTCGTCTAAGGTTTTCATGATTATTTGTCCAGCGCTTTGTTCGTTAAGGGGCGCTGCCAAAAACCTGGGAACGGGTATACCCTCGGATCGTAGTCATATCGCTATTCACTGCAGACTCCGAGTGCTGCAGCACCACGCACTTCCTGATCAGGGCCCGGAGAGGATGGATTCCTGATGACCGTCCACAACTTACACCTCCGCAGAGCAAGCTCACAGCAGCTTCATCCCCGCTCCCGCCTACCTTCTCCGGTTCGAAGCACTCCCAGTGAATCACGGTCTGCACCGATCATGTATCTTTAGTCCGCCGGGCCTATTTTATTACAGCCCTACCCTCAATTTCCATCGAGCATTCCCCTATCCGCCACCTGGGGACGAGCTAAGTAAGGGTATCACCTCCACATTTGAACTCTAGGGGCTATACAGTTTATAGCCCTTAAGAAACGAATGTGAGTGTGGCACTGTCCGAGGCCTTACCCACTAAAACGAACTTCATTTGACCTGCCAACCAAGGACTCCGAAATCGCTCATCGCATTATTTCAGAGTCCTAGGTTACTGGCCATGAAGCCGTACTTCACCTTCGATTTTTTATCGCCAGCTTGACATACTCCATCTCCGCCTTCCCCATTCAAGATGTACGCGTCGTCCTCAGCAGCGCTTTGTTAGCGCATCGGGCTCGTCGGCCTTCGACATCTTGGAGGGTTCACTTAAGGACGTCTTTGGGACTCTCTGTCCCTCAATTATTCTTCTTTGGTCTTTTCTCGTAGATGGTTTTCTACATAGCGTGCTATGGTGTTGCAATTAACTTGAGATGCAAGCATAAGCTGACAAAGTGACTGTTGTCACAATTTGGACTCTGTTTTTTATTCGATTGGAACAGGTGCGCATTAAAGTGGCCGCGTCCAGGCAGGAATTGGGTGAGGTGATAATTCATTTCACCATATTTCCTGCTGATTTACGGCTATACTTTGCCTATTAGTCTGACAGTCCACCTGCCCTTTTGTTTCTTGCCTCCATTGCTGCTCCCACTTTTGAATAGTCTTAGCTTTCTCCACAGATGAGGTGGCCGTGTCCACTCTTTGTGTTTTTGCTTCATAGATTTTCTTCCTCTCAGATCTTGTAGGCCAATAGGGATATATTTCGCTATTACCAACACAGCTGGAATGGACACAGATCTATATGCGCAAGCCACTCTCAGAGCACCTTTGTATTGTACCGCCAATAGTCGATTGGGCTAGCAGTCCACTTTTAGAGGATCTACCCACACTTCTGCTCCGAACGGCGAGACGGAGTTTGCAATGGCAATCATTGTCTCCGCTTTATTCGCTGCCTTCGCGATTTGTATCCCGAAGGTCAGCTTTTCGTCAATATAGGTTTCGAGGTACTTCAGCGCATTTCCGGCTTCTATGCCATGCCCTGCGATATCCGCTAAAAAGGGTTTGCTGAAGTTGCCCTGCCTAGTGAGGACATCAATTTCCGTCTCCTCGCTGACCAACTGTAGACGATGCTTGTTGAGCCAGTTTTCCACTTTTATGGCGACAATGGCTATGAGCTGTCACGCTTGTTCCTCAGTTCTAGCACTTATCATTGGCCCCTATCATTCAGGAACCTTAACCTTTTAAGCGCCCCCGGGGTATGAGCAGACCCCAAATTTTTGTTTGCGCGATCATTATTAGAAAGTAATAAAATGACATGAAAAAATAAATAAGTTATCATCAAAAAACAATCCTCCCACATTTCATGAAAAAACCACTTCAAGTTGCCAAATAAATACCTTTTTTCAAAGATGCACTATAACTAATTTTCTTTCTTGAAGAGCTATATTTCGAGAATTACAGGTTACATTTTTAGGTTACATTTTTATTTTTCTAACACGCAGCAGAAATTTTTTCGTCGATAAAACCTTATCTACACACTAAAAGGATAGTTGAGGAGTATTCAGTAATTTTTACATTCTCATCCACAGAAGGTATTAGATTTGTGTAAAATTTGACCACCCCGGTTTTTGTCAAATGTCCACGTTTTGAGACCCCCTCAACCCAAAAAACAGGTTTTTACGAATGTGTCTGTATGTATGTATGTATGTATGTATGTCTGTCTTTGAGCACGATAACTTTCGAAAGAATTGACTATTAGATTGGCCTTTGGTATACTCTTTAAGTCTCATAAACAAAAGGTCAAGTTCGTTAGCCAGCCATTTTGAAACTTTGCAAGATACGACAAATAATTATTAAAAAAAAACTGTGCACTTTAAAAAGATCTAAAAATTTGTTATTGGTCACTTTTTGATAGGATGTGTAGTTTCTATTTTATTCACAAAAAATAACATTATTAGTGAAAAAATCGGCTTGTGTAATGGGCACATTGTGATCAAAACTTTGATTATTTCTTTTTTTTTTTCATCTTGCGTGTAGGTTTTCGAAATATTTAATTTTTTCGATGTCCTCAATACTATTTGTCACGATTAAAACGATAAAATAACCATCATTAATGCTCATCCTTCATATGAGAACTCGTAACCTCCATTGTAGTTTTATGGAGGAAGTTTTCTTAGTCACCACTTTCTAAGTCATAGGGTGACCTCTATATTAAAATTAAAATCAACTGAAGTAAAAAAGGAGATTTCTCATTTTATCGATCGCCGATAATCATTTCGATTTATTTATTTTTAGTATTACTTTCAATGTAAATTGTTGTTAAAGATATTATATCTTTGGTTGTTACGCCTGACTTTCTCAGCAGATGGCGTAAAATAAAAATTATTACAGTAATATTTGTACATTTTTAATCCAGTCGCAGATTTTCTTCTTCATCAGGATAGGTGCATTATATTTCGGCCGATATTATTGTACGTACTATACTATATTCTACTTGATTAGATTAGATCTGATGAGATGAATGAGAAAATGGTCTCAGTTCTTGGCGCCACCGCAGTGATATATTATAAAGTACAATCTCTCTCTTCATTCTCAAACTTGAACAAATAAAAAGTAAAAA
>JAABKJ010008779.1:0-11369 GCA_011634705.1 Andricus grossulariae
CGCTTAGTGTCCTCAAAACACACGAAAGTTTCGCCGACCTGTCGTTGTGATTTCGTCATGTATATCCAAATTAAATCATTGTACTCAACAATTTTTTGATTCAGTGGAATTCCTAAATGACTAACAAAATTAACTGAAAATGTCTGGAATTTCTAAAGATTCATTCAGAATTATTTTCGTAATTTTAATATTTTCATGGATGCGAAGTTTTTTCCGTATCAGATCTTGAACGTTTTCATACATCTTACAGCTTTTTATTTGCTGATCCATACGAGATGACGCATGTATGAACATTTACGAAAAGCATTCAAGACACTTGACGATAAAAATTTTATAATTAAAACCTGAAGCCTGAGCCAATTTAAATTATAGGTTCGAAAAATTCTAAATTTGCTTTGAAAAAAGTTTATTATTAATAACAGAATTTTTATACATTATTACAGCTGACAATTAATAATGGTGAAGTAAAGTAGAAATTTGAAGCCTGATTAGAGATAAAGTTGGATGAACAATAATAAATTTGGGTAATGTTGTATAATAACATTGTTTCTGAGAAAGAGCAGCAAATCAGACTGTTCTTATATTAGCTGAGGTTTCATTTATTGATGTTATCATGATGACGACTTGCTATGCTAATTTCTAATTGAAACTAAAGAATTTCTAAGCAATGGAAAAAACTTTGAGTGATAAGAGAGACCATCTCACTTTTTTATTGTTAACTACACTGTCAAAAAGAATGTGACTAATGAATTCATATAAAGGAAAGTGTTTTTTTCAGAAGTGTATAGTTTTTCGTTCGCAATGTGAATCTGATCTTTATTTTCTTCATATTTTTGGTATAATCAAATAAACAATTAAACAAGATATATAACATCTTAAGGTCCTCTACTCCATACGTCAGAGAACATAAGAAATTGCAGTCACGAATAATAAATATATTTTTCATTTATAGCTTGCATTACACTTCAAATTAAGCTGTAGTTATATAATTCTACATTACACCAGAACTCAGAAGAAATAGTCTGTATTGGTGCTAGAATGAGAATGCTGGTGAAAACCCAGATCTGTTTGTTTCACGTTGTAAACAACAGCATGAAGTTATACTATTCAAAAACAGGACACGCAAAAAATGATAGTGATGAGTGTTAGGCTTCAAATATTTATTACAATCTCTTCCCTAATTTTATTAAAAGAACTTCGATATAAAACACAGTTTACCATAATATATACATAACATATGCATTGAAAAGAATCACAAAACAATTTCTTACTTCAAAGCTATGTTCGTATTTCTTGAATTCCTTCTTATTGTTTGTTGCCATATAATGGAAATTTTAAAAGAGCTTGTCTGAATGAAAAAGTAATTATTTAGTTTCTAATATGCAGCTTCAATTATTCGAATCAGTTTTTTCATGTATAAGGATTTTTGAACATTGCCAAATTTATTAAGTCCTTGCTGTATTAGTTCTACTCGAAATTCATATAAGTTGAAGTATTCGTATTTAAAATTGATCAATTTCGAATAGTTATATTTATGTTCACAATTTTAGGATTCATGAAAATACTTAAAATATAATAATTCCACTCACTATTTACTCAAAAGACTGATTTGAATTGAAAGTATACTTGTGACGAATCAAAATAATCAATAATTGAGGTAACTAAGACCATTTGGAAGAGAATATAAATTAAGGGTGTAAATGAATGCCGTCTAGAGATACTATTTTAAAATTCTTTGAGATTCGTTCATTTTGGCCTAAGGGAGTTTCGTCTATTTCTTGTCGGTTTAATTCAACAACTGCGCCACTGTGCATGTTCACTTTAACCCGTTTGTTTCTTTCATTGATATGATACATTCCACGAAGAATTGTATTATTGTATTGCAATATTGCAAAAACTTCACCAGTCAATGTTGCTAAAACATTCTGCTCTTCAGTTGGCGTGGGCGCACAGACATTCCTTCCTACTTTCAATTGAATTGGTGTATCAAGAGGGAAAGCGTATCTGCGAACTTCGAACAGCTGATGAGGATTGATGTGGGGAATAAGCCGAATATTTTCAATTCTGAATCCAAGTAAGATAGAAGGAAAGGAAGAATTACGCCTGCGAGTAGGAGACCTCGACCTGGCCCGAACATTAGTCTCGGCAAGAGGAGATCTGACCGGAGAATCATCTTTGTCAGTAGAATTAGAAGGTTCAGAACTAGAAGTATGAGGGACAGGGTCACCATTCGGTAAACAGTCGAACCCTGAACTGAACTCTGCAACAAGAAATGTGGAATTGAATGTTTCTCAAGGTATGAAATTAAATTCTGGTATTGACTATGTGCAATTCCTAAATCAAAATTTAGAAATAACTGACAGCGTCTGAAGTGGCATCTGTAGAAATTGCGGTTATATATTTTGTATGCCCAATTTAAAACACATTCATTTTGCAAATGGACGCACGAGACGCACAAAGTGCTCTATAAAGATAAGTAACTTTGCATATTGCATAATGAATATATTCTTGAAAATTCTCTGCCCCTACTTCGAATTTTGAAAATCTACAGTTGTCCACTAAAGACCCTACATTGACGTTGTTGAACCTCTATTTCAATGCTGCTCGTATGTTGAATCATTTGAGCTGACAGTTATCGAACTTCAAAATACTTTCACTGTTTCAAGCCTATTTTATATATTAATGAACTGACAAGTGTTAGCTATTCAGGTCAAATTAAATCAGTGGACATCTTAGTGACTGCTGTTACACTCAAAGAATAAAAATATTTAGTTCGAGCACTTCGCATCTACTACACAGGCACGAGCAACAAACAACAATTGCAGGTTTGAATAGTCAATGTATATTTATTATACGAAAATTGCGGAGGAAAACTTAGTCTGCTCGTTCAAAATTACGCTATCAGGTGGGTCAGTGTTCACAGTGTACTAATACTGACTGATATTACACTGTACTGAAAGAGCATAAGACAACCTGAGAGGCATTTTCTGAAAAAAAGAATGCGAGGTTGGAAGAATAGTTAGTAGCAGATCGCACAGACGTTTCCTGTTGTATACATCAAGGGCAAAAACTTCTTCGTAAACTCTGAGGAAAGATCCATTCAAAGTGGAATGCTATGTGTCGCAGAAATACTTAATAATATGGAAACCATGACCTTTCACTAGATTTATTGAGAATTTCAGTCAATTTCACAAATTTTTTATTACATTTCATCTCACTTTTAGTCAAATCTAGAAGCGTATGGAAAAATCCGAGTTCAGTAGCATTGATCATATACATTTTGGATTTCCCAGGAATGAATTCAGATTAAATTCTTACTCAATTCTGACATACTCAAATAAAGTTTGGCATAATACAGTAATTTTGATAGAACGTGAATTGACTAGCACAAATTCTGATTTGCTTTTGAACTAAAAAAGTTACTTAAAATCAATAATACATTTACCAATATAATCAGTGATAACTGCCAGGGATATGACGGCAATAAAAAAAATCCACATCATTTCCAATCACAGAAACAATTTATTTATGTATTGATGAATAATTTGATGAAAACTACAAATATAGAATATTCTGGTGCTGTCTCATATTATGTAATGAATATCATAGTCGTTATCTCAAAGAACATGAGCGTCAAGCTTGTCCTTCTGAGATATTGACATTTCATGTAAGTCAGATTTAAGATAAATGTTTACTTAATAAATGCTTTCAAACTGATCTCACAATTATAGTTATAATCTTCTACATTTTGGAAAAATCCGTTGAAAAGATTGTACCCCCCCCCCCGCAACTAGTTTCGTATTAATTATAAAAAACTGCGAATTTCGACTAAATTATTTTACATTTTGGTTTCACATCATTTCAAAATTAAATTAGTGGCGTAGAGGAATGTTGCTTACAATTACCATTTTAAAATTCCTTGAGATTCGTTGGTGGATACCCAAGTGAGTTACTTCGATTCCTTCTCGGTTCGATTCGACAACCGTGTCGGTGTACATATTTATTTTTGTTCTGTTTTAATGTTAGCTTTTTTTTATATTCCACGAAGCAGTGTATTATATTGCTCCAAATTTGCCACGATGTCACTTTTGGATGTTAACACAAATTCCTGCGTTCTTTTGGCATTGGTGCAGAGGCATTACATATTACTTTCAATTGAATTGGCTTATTAGGGGGAAAAATGTAACTGCTAATTTCAAATAGCTGATCCGAGTTTTCGTGTTGAATAAGCCAAATACATATAAATCTAAAATCAAGTGTAGAAGAAGTGAGGCGATAAGGATGGCGGGAAGAAGATCTCGGCGTGGCACGAAGAAAAGGTACAGCAGGTGGATAATTGACCGGAGAATAATGTCTGTCAGGAGAATTAAAGATTCAGAACGAGGAACATGCGGGATAGAGTTACTATTAGGTTAACATTCAGAATCTAAACTTCACTCTGCAACAGAAAATATGTTTATATGGACTATGTGCAATTACTTAGTGGAAATTTAGAAATGATAGATAGCGCGCAAAGCAGCGACTGAGTTTCCGGATATAAATGCTATTATACATCTAGACACCTACACATCCCTGGGCATGCCTTAGAGCCGCATTCAAGACATTACATCAGTTAAAGAGTCTCTCCGAAGCTGATACAAGCGTCTTCTCCAGAAGATTTCGTCTTCAAATCGATCAGCATTTAACAAGGAATCTGAGAGTAACATGCTTGCCATCGCGGTTCTATTGTACTCACTTGAAGTAGTTCCATGGGCGGAGCACGAGCTTGCGGCCTTCGATATCACCACGCGTAATATCATGCATATGCAGGAGAGCTTGCATATCCATTCGTCCTTACTCCGATTATAAATCCCATGCTATCGGAATATTTAAAAAAACACGCATCCGATGAAAAAAATATCCATCACAGAAACTTTTTATTTTCGAGGGGGAAAAGCGACTTGGAACAAATTCACCCCACCAGCTGAAAATATGATTCATAAGTGTTACTGGCTACTGGAATTGTATGGTAAAATTGCAATACATGTGAGGTACCATACCAATACCAGCATTCGAAAACTACAACATTATGTATTGTAGCGTTATCTTACGTTTCGGAATTCAACTTTCAATACATTTATTGGAAGTTTCCAACAAAAATTTTTAACAGTGTACTTTGGCACAAAATTAAAACGTTTGGTGAGAAAAAATTATCTATTCATTTGAAAATTTCACTATTTTCTCTGAAAATTGTTTCTTTATCTTGTTGGTAATTGATTTGTAGATCTGAAAGTGTATTATTTTCTCAACTGCTTTTGATTTAGAATTAAAATCTTCTGCTCTTGAAATATTAAAATTCAAATTTGTCATCTTGGTTCAACTTTTTGGTTGAAAACTTATCATGTTAGTTAGAAATGCATGTATTCTATTGAAATCTCCTGTTTTTTAGTATAAACTTAATCTTCTTGTTTGAAGATTAAACTTTTTCGTTGAAGATTCATCGCTTTGGTTCAAAATTTAACTATTATTTGAAAATTCGTATAAAATTTCGTATAATTGCAGTTAATAGTTGTTGATTCATATTAAAATCTTTTTTGGTTGAAATATCATCGATCAAACTTGACGTTGAAAATTCATATTTCTTGTTTAAAAATTCAAGCACCTGGTTAAAAGTTGAACCCTTTGCCTAAAAATAAATTTTTTGTGACCATTCACCATTTTATTTGAAAATTCATCTTTGAAGTGAAAAATTTAAGTAGCTTTATTTAATTGTAAGTATAAGTATACCATTTTTAGGTGGAAATTTATATTTTTATTTGAATATTCAACTGATTGGTAATCATTTATGTATTTTGTCGAGGATTTGACTATTTTGCTAAACATTTGTACTCTTTCGTTGAATTCAACTGTTTTGTGAAAAATTCATCTATTTGGTTGAAAACTAGTTTTATGTTAGGCACAAAATGAATATTGTAGTTGAATATTGAGCTATTTGGTTAAAAATTAAGCTATTTTGTTAACCATTAAAGTATTTATTTGAAAAATTAGGTACTTCGTAGATATTTTTTTTAAGATTACTTACTTAAACTGAAAATGTGATTATGGCATTTTGGGTTGGAAACTTATCTCCCTTAGTTGTAAATTCAACTATTTCAGTATAAAATTAAACTATTTGGTTTAAAACTTAACTTTTCCTGTTAAAAATTCATAGTATAGGGTGAAAAATTCAAACTGTTCCTGTGAGGTATAAAGCAATTATTTTTGCTTAATTCTGGTCAGTTTTCGTTGCTACCACGTTGTTTATACTCAAAATAGACATACTCGCTGGAATTTTTGGGCTCGTGTTGACTGCTATATATAGGAGTTTCCCTATAAGTCTTTGGTAGGAGTTTTAGCTTGTTTGATTTTCTTATCTATCTTATTTGAGCATATAATCAATATATTGAGGTGGATTGATGCTTGAAACCTCATCCTCTTTTCGATCTGCTTGGATATCTGTACCTGTTCGAAAATTTTGATCCTCATTCTTGCTCACTATTACCAAATCATCCACGTAACTAATGAGGTAAATTTTCTCGCCCTTTGAGCCGTTGATGTATAAATCGGGATCAGCCTGTCCTTGAACGAAGCCAGGTTTCATAAGATTTTTATTAGGTTTGCAGCTTGCTTCAATCCATACAGGGACTTGTTGAATTTACAAACCACATGCTCCTTACCTGGAATCTTAAATCGCTATGACTTCTTCATTAGAACTGTCACTTTCAAATCCCCATTGAAGAAAGCTGTTTCCATATCGTAGTGTCATACCAGAATTTTTTATTTTCCTACGATGGCAAGGAGTGTTCGAAAAATGGATTGTCGTGCAACAGGTGCGAAAACTTTGTCATAATGCCTCTAAAAATTTTGGTAGAATCCCGGAGCGACTAACCTTGCTTTATATTTACTCACCACACCTTCTGCATTTCTCTTTAATTTGAAAAATTATTTGTAGCCTACAATTTAAGCTTTCCGTGGTGGTTTGTCGAGAGTCCAGGTCTCATTTTTTCTCAATACGATCATTTCTTCTGCTCCTGCCGATCGCCAGTCTGCTTGGTTTCAGCTTTGCATAGCCTCCTTGAATCTTCTTGGTTTTTCCTCACTTTAAATACTTCATTCACGGTTGCTGGAAAAATCTTTATTGACGATATCTTTTTTTTTCCCTCTTCAGCCTTCTATGCAGGATACGTTAAGGTATTTGGAACTTGAAGCCATTCTTTCTTCTTAACCTTTTCTTGCCTTTGGGTATTGTGCGCTTGCAAATCGTGGAAAATGACATCTCGACTAATCTTGATGGTGCTTGTCTTCGTATTCAGAAGTAGAAAGGCCTTCGATTCCTCTGAGTACCCCACGAATGTTAATTTTTTGGCCTTTTTGTCTAGTTTTCTTCGCATTTCCTTGGAAATATGTGCACATGCTGTGGATCCAAAAATATGCAAATCCTGGACGTCAGGCTTCCTTGATTATCATAACTCGTAACGCGGTTTTTTCCTGCATCTTGTTGGAAATAAATTTTGTAAGTAATTTCAATCAGGGTCTCATTTTTCCCTTACCCAACCTCGTTTTCTTCTGGTGTGTAAGCAACAGTATATTTGATACGAATCCCTCCACCTCTTAAATATGCCTTTAATTCATTACTGACATGCTCCCTTCCTTGATCCGAGTGTATGGCCTCAGGTGTCTTTCCGAATCGGGTTTTTGCGTACTCGATAAATTCTTCAGTTCACAGTGTTGCTTCACTTTCATTCTTCATCAAACTAATTGTTAAAAACTAGCTGTAATCGTCTATGAAGATTAGAATATACCTATTCTTTGACAGTGTGTGTCTTCGAGGGACGGCATAGGTGCGTGTAAAATTAATCAAAAATTGATTTTGCACTACTGCTGGACTCTTTCGAAAATGGCTTTCAAGTGATTTTACCCTTTATGCAGCACTCGCATGGTTCCCTATACCGCAATCCCTAACTTTTTCCCCGTAGCTAGAAAATTAGTTTTTGAGCCCGTGATTGCTTGCGGATCTCTATGCCTATATATCCGATGCCGTACATGCTGGCAATTTTCTGTATGTTTTTCTTAAGTGCCTGCCGCTCAATTTACTTTTTCTTTAATTTATAAAGATCGCTGCGTCATGTACCACTTAACAAAATTTCGCCTTTAGGTCGAATTTGACATTCTGTTTCGCTAAAATTGCCTAAAAACTGAAATTATGAACAGTTTTTGCGCTATGATGATTTCAAATTCGGACTTTGGTATATTTTTACCTGTGGAGTGGAATATATCACAGACTTGTTTTTCCACCCTTTGAACTGTTCTCGTGCAAGTGTATGTAGGAATAGAATTGCACGGACGAACGATGTGGTGTTGTTATCAAGCTTAAATACCGAAATTTGATTTCTATTATCGAGAGGCGTTTGGTTTTCTGAAACGTTGATACAAATAGCTTATTCACGAACGCATGACAAACGCTACTTGCGATTGAAAGATTGCATCCCAAGTTCTTCGCAGAGTGCTTAGGTTAAATTTTCAGACACAAAAAAAATAACAGTATACAGCTTTCTAATTGGGCACTGACAATATCAGGTTATCCTGGTGAGGAGGGACCCTGATTTTGAATTCAAAAACTTTGTTAGAATTTAATTTAGAAAACTCAGTTCAAATTAAAAACGTTGATCTAGGGTCTAATACGATCTTTTACATACCTATATGATCATCAAATTCCATTTTGAAATAGAAAATAAGCCACTTCATGAGGAATAGGTACCTGAAACACAAAATAAATGCACACCTTAATATTTATCACAAAAATGATTTCTTGTCAATATTCAAGATAGAAATGTAAACAAAATTAAATTAAATATTAGGTTCAAATCAATTATATCATATAATCTCATATCATCTTTCCGGAATGTCTACCTTTTTTAGGTGCATCTAGATTTTTCTAGATATATTGTTTTCTTTCTGACTTTATAAATATCGAACTGTACATAAATGGCCCTTCTATGCATAAAATAAATTAGCGATGTTCCTTCAACTACAAAAGTAACTTTGTAAGAAGACACGAAAGATCCTAATGGTGTAGGCTTCGAGGAAGCTTATACTCACAGGAGTAATACTATAAGCAAAATCAATATATTTTTGAATTTGTTGCAATAGTTCACATGTTATTTTATTTCCAAACTATTCATCTATTTCCGCTAGTACTTTAAATTTAACTCAACATATAAAGATTTCCAATAAAATACATTTCTTTGAGATAATAGTGAAGATGATAAAAAGAAGGGGCATCTGTCCGTTCCGCTAACAATAAGCATAATAGGCAATACTCATAGCTCTTCGCTGAAAAAGAATGACAAATACACACTAAAATAAAGGTCAGGTAAAACTATTTTTGGTTCAAACCAACTAATGTGTCGTATGTCCTTTTGAATGTTAGACCTATTTTTCCATGCATTTTGCAAATATGATGTGCAAATTTGGTGAAAAAATCTGACAGAAATTTAATGTGTTTTTCAGCATATTCACGTACTTGTTTATTTTTAGTTATAAAGCCAGGAAAATCAATGTCTTTGATGTGGTTATAATATAATGATAATATTATTTTAATTTTTGTCAGCACCAAAAGCAAATACAACTTATCTCGTAAGATCATGATTCTTGTAAATATCTTCAAATGTTCTATGTTGGTGAGATAAAATGACGTAGTCTAGTCACAAGTTTCACAATATTGGTGTCTCATTGTATCAATGAAGATAAGAATGTTTCACATTCGCGTGTTTTGATTAAAATCTTCTATTCGACAATAATTCGAATTTATCCCAATTATTTTGACATTATAACTAATAATTGTTGAATATTTTGATATTGTAAAAATGAAGCGCGGTGCAGCATATTTACAAGTTTTACCATACAGTCTTCCATGCACCATTGAATAAGTAAATATTTCGACTTATTGAATTTGTTAAAATCTTCATACGTAACATAGAAAGTTAAAATATGAGAAAGACTATTAAAATTTTTGTATCTACTGCTTCTACCATGCAATCTTGGACACGTATTATAACCGTTAATTACTGTGAACATTTTATGGGTAATGAATGCGATGAAAATTATGTTGTTGAATCGCAATTTATTATTTTTTTTAATTCTTTGAATCAAGGGCATAACTTACTCTTCAAATCAAAACCAAGGGCCCGAATAAGTATTACGTGATTGCTGAGTATAAATCAGGAAAAATGTTGACGAGTGGAAAGTAAAACTTCTGCGAAGCTAAAAACACAAGTTATATTCTTATCATAATCAGTCTTTGAAAAAATGAATACTACACATAGTAATGTGTTGCACAAAAAAGAACTAAGGATTTAATTTTGTTTTATATCATTTTCTGAAAAACTGAATTTTATCTTCCGATGTGGCACATATACTCTGACTATTGAAATTAACTCAAAATGTCTGGAATTTCTTAAGGTTCATTCCAAATTATTTTCGTAATTTTTATATTCTCATAGATGCGAATTTTTTCACGTATCAAATCTTGAACGTTTTTATACATTTTACAGCTTTTTATTTGCTGATCCGTAAGCGATAACGCATGTATGAGAATTCACGAGAAAAAATCAAGATACTTGACGATGAACATTTTATCATTAAAACCGCAAGCATGAACCAATTTGAATTGTAGGTTTGAAAAATTATAAATTTACTTAACAAAATTTTTATGATTATTGACAGAATTTTTGTACATTTTTTTAACTGACAATTAATAATTGTCAAGTAAAGTAGAAATTGTAAGCTTCATTAGGAATAGAGTTGTATTAAAAATAATAAATTTGCGTATTGCTGTATAATAACATTGTTTCTGAAATACAGCAAATCACACTTTTCATATCAGCTGAGGTTTCATTTATTGCTGTTATCATGATGACGACTTGCCATGCTTATTTCTCATTTAAGCTAAAGAATTTCTAAGCAATGGAAAAAACTTTAAGTCACTAGGGAGACCATCTCACTTTTCTATTGTTAATTACACTGTCAAAAAAATGTGACTAATGAATTCATATGAAGGAAAGTGTCTTTTTCAAAGTGTATAGTTTTTCCTGCACCATGTGTATCTGATCTTGACTTTTTCATATTTTTGGTAAGTAATTGCAAGTGTAACCTAAGTTACACTTACTATCCGCATTAATTATTTTTATATTGATAACTATCAATATGAAAATACTTGAAACGGATTAGACTAGACTCACATAATTACAGATACTGTATGTACGATTTAATACAAACTTGTGAGTCATTTTTTTCCGAATGTTGGGTTTTCGCGATGGAAAATCAAATCAAATAAACAATTAGAACAATAT
>JAABKJ010008780.1:0-11369 GCA_011634705.1 Andricus grossulariae
TGTTTCAACGTAGTTTAATTTCTGGCATAGAGAGATTATAATCCCCCCTCCCTCCAGTGATACGAAAGATGGTTGAAATTCAAAAGTTTATAATTATTATTAACAATAATAGCAGTCACTCATCTTGATATTTCACTGGGATTCCGCCTTTGTCTTCAAAGTTGATTCTCAATTTTTTATTGGAAATTTATAAAAGAAAGAAAGGAATTGAAACAGTGCGTTTACGGAAAAATATTCAAGAAAAAAAAAAAAAAATCGAAGAAAAAAATTCTCGGTCATTTACCGGCTTTTACACGGTTCACGAAAATTCGTCATATCTTGCAGCTAACAATTTTTTCATTTGAAGTTATAAAAACCTGGACTGGTAATTGAAACATTTAAAATTGATGCTTTTAACACTTTTTAACTGAACAATTTTGAATTAAATGCCGTTAAACTGCAAAATTAATTTTTTTTAAATGTTATCAATTGTATAGTTCAAAGATTCAAAAAAACATACATCCACGCAATCATTTTGAATGATTGTTACAAATTAATAATTTTTCCATTGTTATTTGTTCATAAAATTTTGTTTTAAAATATTTTAAAATATTTTGTTATAATTAATTTTTTTAATTAGAAAATGATTTCAAATTTTCCCATGTATCCAAGGAATAATTTTATATTATTTTAAAAACTTTCAAAATCCTTAAAAAGCTTCAAAATTGTATTTCGAAATCTTCAAAAATCTATATTTTGTTTTAAACTTTTCGAAATCTTTTCAAATTTTAGATTATTTTATTTTATTTCTTCAAAACTTCTAAATATCTCTTAAACTTACTCATTTTTTTCCCGAATTAATAATAATTGTTAAATTGGTATTTATTCATCAAAATTTTTTTTGAAATCTTTTTAAATATTCTGTTTAAATTATTTTTATAAATTAAGTATTTAAAAAATTATTTTCAACTTTTCTATGAATCCTAAACGAATTTTTTTACTCTTTAGAAACCTTTGAAAATGCTTAAAACCTTCTTAATTTTTTGTTCGAAATCTTTAAAAATCTATATTTTGTTTTTAATTTTTGAAATCTGATCAAGTTTTCAATTATTTTTTAATCTTTTTAAAGCCTCTAAATATGTCTTAAACTTACTCGTTTTTTTTGTCTGAATTATTAATTGTACCATTTTTATTTATTCATCAAAATTTGTCTTGAAATATTTTTAAATATTCTGTTATAATTAATTTTGGAGATTGAAAAATAATAAAAAATGTTTCCAGAAATATTAAGAAAAATGTTCTATTATCTTGAAACCTATAAAAATCCTTTAAAAGCTTTAAACTTATATTTTGAAGTCTTCAAAAATCTGTATTTTGTTTTTAATTTTTTAAAATCTTTTCAAGTTTTAAATTAGGTTTGAATCTTTTCAAAGCTTCCAAATATCTCTTAAACTTAATTTTTTCTGAATTAAGAATTTATTTAATTGTTATTGTACATAAAAATTCAACAATTTCACTTACAAAGAAAAAAATACAAATTGAACAATTAAAATTTATTATAACAGTAAAAAATGGCTAAATATTAAAAAACTGATCTTTTTCTTAATTAAAATGGAATATTTGAGACTTTCGTTAACTACTAAGGCTTTCAATTTTCAAATTAAAACAGTTCAATTTTTAATGTTAAAATCTGTTAATTTTAAATTGATGAATTCTCGACGAAATATGTAATTGTCAATATTTCAGCTATAAACTATTTTAATTTTAAATAAAACAAGTTGTATGTTCAAGCAAAAAAGAAAGATAAATCTCAACTAAAGAGATTAATTTTTTACCAAAAAGACGAATTTTTAACGAAATACATGAATTTTAAACTAAACTGTTGAATTTTCAACTAAAAAAAGATTAATTTTCAACAAAAATGAGAATAGTTAAATTTTCACTTGAAAATTAATTTCAACATAACAACTAAATTTTCGACGAAAGATATGAATTTTTAACTAAAATTATGAATCTCTAACTAAAAAAATTAATTTTCAACTAATGAGTTGAACTTTCAACCACGTAGTTAATTTTTCAACAACAAAAAATGATTTCTCAACGTAAAATGTAATTGTTGATATTTCAACCAAAAATATTTTAATTTCAAATAATAAAATTTTGCATTTTTAACCACGAGGATGAAATTTCTTTACGAATTTTCAAAAAAAAACAAACAAAAAAATCCGTGAATTTTCATCCAAATAGTTTAATTTCCAAAACAAAAAAATTAAATTTTCAACCAAAGAAATGTATTTTTAACTAAAATTATGAATCTTTAACCAAAAAATACGAGTTTTCAACAAAATATTTGAAACCTCAACAAAAACAGATTCATTTTCAACCAAAGAGTTGCATTTTTAACCAAAATGCATGCGTTTTTAACAAAATTTTTGAGTTTTCGAGAAAATAATGAATGTTTTTACCAAAAAAGATTAATTGTGAACTAAGAATATTAATAGTAGAAATTTTAACATCAGTCAAATTAACTTTTCACTCAAAATAGTAGGATTTTCTTATTGGATTCTATTAATTCAGTTGAATATGAACGAAAAAACAAATATGTATCATATATTTCGTTTTGGTAAATCAAGAGATCACCTGACATTTTTTTGAGCTATATGTATAACTTCCGCTCATAATCGAGCGCACATGTTACACGAGTTTTATAACGGTTCCTAAAAGATAAGGGTTCTTTCACCCAGCTGTCGTAGATAAGAAAAGATATGAGCCGAAATTGTCTACACCGCATCGTGTATTTAAATAATTCGTAATCATACGTTCAGTTCAGTGCATTACGTGTAGTCATAAACGTGCTCTTTTAGGGTGGCCACTCAACTCATGCAAAAAACATTCCGGCTCATTTCTCGGTTTTCAAAACTTTTTTTAGTTTATTTAAATTTAAACACTCCTTGTCTTACAGCGCTGCATACTTCTTTTATTAATTCTTCAATAATCATTAAAAAAAAGTTCGATCAAAATCTTCTTTAGAAAAAGGCGACTTCAAAGTCTAAAATGATCTAACAACAGGGGAATTAGGGTTATTTCTCAGGAAATATGGGGAAAATAGGGTAATAAATTCTTTTAAATAGAAATAATTTATAGGTACCAATACCAAATTGAATTTAATATAAAACGCATAAGATTTCAAGTCGAAATATATTCCAATTCCAACAAAAGAGTTGAATTTTCAATAAAAAAATATTAAATTTCTACAAAAGAGAATTAAGTTTCAACAAAAGAGTTGTTCTTTCAAGTTAAAAAGTTGAATGTTTACAAAAAGAACTTTAAACCCAAAACGATGAATTTTCATAACAACAAAGTTAATTTTAAACCAAAAAAGGTTATTTTTCAGCCAAATAGTTCAATCATTAACAAACAAACAAATAATTACAGACCAAAAATTTACATTTTCAAACAAATAGTTGAACTTTCAAGCAAAAGAAATGAATTTTCAATAGACTAGTTGAATTTTCAACCTACAAAGATGAATTTTCAAACAAAAAAGAATAATTTTTTAACAAGACAGTTGAATTTTCGGAAAAAATTAAATTTTACATAAAATAGTAGAATTTGTAACTAAGAAGTTGAACTTTCAACCTACAGAAATGAATTTTCAACCAAATATTTGTATTTTAAAACAAAAAATATTAAACTTTAACCAAAAAGTGTTGAATTTTCAATCAGATAGTTGAATTTTTGCGGCAAAAATACGACTTTTTTAGAAGAAATCTGAATTTTCAATCTAGAAGGACAAATTTTCTATCGAAAAGGACGAGTGTTCAACAAAATAGTAAAATTTTCGGCCAAAAGTTGAAAAGTTGAATTTTCAAATTACAAAGATGTATTTATAACTAAATAGTTGAATTTTCAAACAAAAAATGTAACCTAAACCAAAAACAGTTGAATTTCCAATATAGAAGGACGAATTTTCTAGCCAAAAGGACGAATGTTCAACAAAACAGTTAAATTTGTTACAAAAAAAAAATACTTTTTTTTACCAAATAATTGAATTATCCACCTAAAAAGATGTATTTTCAACTACGAATTTTCTATCTGGCCGAAAGGTCGAATGTTTAACAACCAAACAGTTAAATTTTCAACCAAAAAATTACCTTTTAACAAAATAATTGAATTTTCAAACAAATAGTTGAGTTTTTATGGAAAAGATATGAATTTTTTAAAAGATAATCAAATTTTAAATCTAGAAGGATGAATTTTTCATCCAAAAGGACGAATGGTCAACAAAGCAGTTAAATTTTCGACCAAAAAGTAGACTTTTTAATAAAATAGTTGAATTTTCAACCTACAAATATGTATTTACAACAACATAAATGAATTTTTATATAAAAAAGTATCAATTTTCAACCGAATAGTTGAATTTATAATTAAAAAGATAAGTTTTCAAGCAAAAATGAAATAGTTGAATTTTCAGTTAAGAAAAATAATTTTCTAGAAGATAAAACAAATTTTCAACAAGATAGTTCAATTTTTAATCCGAGATGAATTTTTATGCCAAAAAGGCGAATTCTCAACAAAGGAGATAAATTTTTAATCCGGAAATATGAATTTTCGAATAAAAAGCTGATTTTTAGCCAAATAGTTGAATTTTCAACTAAAAAAGATAAAATTTCAACAAAAAATAGAACAGATGAATTCGAATTGAAAAATAAATTTTGTACCATTTTTTTTTCAATGATGTGAATTTTAAACCAAAAAGATGAATCTTCCACTAATAAAATATATTTTTAACAAAGTAGTGCAACTTTCAACCAAGTAGTTCAATTTTCAACGCCAAAAAGATAAATTGTTAAGAATAATTTAAGAAAATTAAAATTTTAACCAAAAAGAGAAACGAATTTTCAACACAACAGTTAAATTTTCAACCAATAACAGAAATTTCTACCAAAGTAGTGCAACTTTGAACAAAGTAGTCGAATTTTCAAGCAAAAAATAAATAAATTCTCAAGAATAATTTATAAAAATTTATGTTGACAAGAAAAGGAGGAATATTGAACAAAATAGTTACATTTTCAAGTAATAAAATACATTTTACCAATGTAGTTCAACTCTCAACCAAATAGTTGATTTTTCAATTAAGAGCATTTAAATTTTCTACCAAAAAAGATGAATTTTCAAAAAAATACATGAATTTTGAACCAAAAAGTTGAATTTTGAACAACATAGTTAAATTTCTGTAACATGAAATTTTAACAAAGTAGTTCAACTGTCAACCAACTGGTTGAACTTTCGACCAGAATAAATGACTTTTTACCAAAATATTTTAATCCTCAACAAGATAGTAGAATTTTTAACCAAAAGAGATGAATTCTGAACCAAAAATATAATAGTAGATTTTTCCACTTAAAAAAATTACCTTTTATAAGAAAATTAATATTCTAATAAATTGTTACTAAAACTAGCATGAATTGTCTTTTAAGCTATATGTTCTAAAATAGTTTCAATCCGCAGAAATCATATGCACACTAAAAAAAGTAAAATATGATTCTATAAATTCGTGAACGTCACCGCATCGTTTGCGATTTCGTCTGCATCCGCGACAGGGCCTCAGGATAAAAATGGTGGGGAAAGAGTGCATCGTCCTCCAGGAGAAAGTTTGTTGCAGCACAGCAAAAATAAGAGTACGTGCTCCCGAGTCTAGAATCTAAACTCGAACTAAAATATAACCTAACACCCGAACGACACGATATTATACACCTATCCGAGATAAAATCGAACAAGGATCCCATCTATGCCCAACTCGCAAATATAATCTTGTCAGTAGGAAACTCTTATGCAATCAGTATCAGACCTACTCTTCACAATCTCTGAGATAAAAATTCGCTGGTAATAAGACCTTATCATCGCAATTAATTAAACAAAAGAAAATACACTGAAAAAATGATCAAAAGTTTCCCAGATATTAATAATTTGAATAATTTAGAAAGAAAACCCTGCTTTTTAGGGTTTCGTAGCTCCGGGCAGAAACCCTTATAGTTTCGGTTGGGTGTCAGTTGGTCCGTCTATCGTACTTTTTTCAGGACACTCAAGACGAGATTCAAGACAAAACTCGGGACGAGGTTCAAGACTAGTTTCGAGACTCGGAACTAGTTTGGAGACGAGACTCGACACGAGACTCAAGACGAGATTCAAGACGAAATTCGAGACTATTTTCGAGTCGAGGTTCGAGATGAGATTCGAAAAACGGTTCAAGACTAGTTTCGAGATGAGACGAGATTCGAGACTGTATTTGAGACGAGATTCGAGACTAGTTTCGAGACAAGGTTCGAGACAATACTCGGGGCGAGACAAGACGAGACTCAATCCGAGATTCAAAACGAGATTTGGGACGAGATTCGGAATGAGGCGAGATGAGTTGAGACGTGTTGAGAGATAAAAGAGGGGTGAAAAGGAGTAGATGGAAAAGGGGTTTCAATCAAGAAACATGAATTTTCAATAAAATAATTGAATTTACAAGCAAAAAGATGATTTTTCAATTCAAAAGGACAAATTTTCTATTGAAAAAAAAAACAAAGAAATTTTCAAACAACTAGTTTAATTTTCAAGCCAAAAGGAGGAACTTTTTAGAAGACAGTTGAATTTTTAATCCGGAAGGACGAATTTTCAATTTTCGATCCATATAGATGACTTTTTAACAGAATAGTTGACTTTTCAACAAAATAATTAAATTTTCAACTAAAAAGACGAATCTTCAACCAAAGAGTTGAATTTTCAAACAAGAAATATAATTCACTAAAAATATAAAAAATTGCAACCAAATTGTAGAATCTTCAAGCCCAAAAGGCGAATGATTGACAAAACAGTTCAATCTTCCACTTGGAAATATGAATTTTCAATCAAAAAGTTAATTTTGAACCAAATAGTTGAATTTTCAACTATAAACGATAAAATTTCAATCAGAAATTGAATAGTTAAATTTGCAGTTCGAAAAATGTATTTTCAATTTTTAAAACAGGAATGTTCATCAAAATAGTTAATTTTTTAACCAATGATTCTTAATTCTCGACCATTTGGACTAATATCACATCCATATTTTAAACTGCTTAGTTGAAAGTTTATGTAATTTGTTGAAACTTCGTGTTATTTCTTAGAAAATTAATCTTCTTGGTTGAAAATTCAACTATTTGGTTAAAAAATTACATATTTGTTGAAAATTCGTATTTTCCGGTAGAAAATTATTCTTTTTGGTTTAAAATTTAACTATTTGGTTCAAAATTTATGTTTTTTTGTTGAGAATTCATTTTATTTTGTAGAAAATTAATCTTCTTGGTTGAAAATTCATCTTTTCTGTTGAAAATTAAACTCTTTTGTTGAAAGCTCATCTTTTTAGATGGAAAATTCTACATTTTTTATGACATTTTTCTTCTTTATTGACTGAATAATCTTTCTGTAGTGAAAAATTATCTTTTTGATTTGCAAATTCATGTCTTTTGGTAGAAAGTCCATCTTTTCTTGATTAAAATATCAACTAATACTTTTTTGTTGAGAATTTATCTTTTTTGGTTGATAATTAAACTACTTGATTGAACTTCTTTGTTAATTCATAAGAAACAGTAAGATTGCGTCCCGGCCTCCAACCCCCTCACAAAACGTCTAACGTTATTTTTGGATAACCCCTAAATAAATTCATTTAAAAAATTAGCCGGAAAAAAATTACCTAAGATAGCGCGGGTACAAAAGGGGGGCACGTGGTTCGAAATTTCAGAAAAAAATTAATTGAATTTATGCACGGCCCCTAATCGGCCATTGAGATAATTTCCCGGTATGATGTAATACGTTGAGATCGAGTACATATTATTTTAAACAATTACCGAAGAAGTTATACAATATTTTTCAAGGAAAAATTAAGAAATAATAGCATTAGCAGACAATTGTGAAAAAATAGCATCTTTAGTGTCATTTTTTTCGAAATGATAATGAAATAGTGTCATCGCTCTGAAAAAAGTGTCAAATAGTTTCAATGGTGACAGAGAAAAAACTGGGTGTACAAAGCGTTGCAGGTAATCGTTCAAGGAGGATAATAGTCAGCTGATTACCCCAAACAGAGGTAAACGTGGTTACAGATCCATAACGTGCTGCCTCTAGAGGAGTCCGCCGGAGATATCTGCGATTCACCACGGAAAGTTTACCTCAGTTTGCATTGCCCGCCTCGCGATTACCCTGCTTGACCGATTACCTGCAACATTCCGTACCCTCAGTTTTTTCTATGGTGGTGAGTCATGGGCCAGTCATTCAATTCGAATCCTCTATTTTGCAGATTTTATCATTATAATTTGTATAACATCCATATAATGAGGTAATGATCACTTCTTTTGCATATAAGGTGCACGAGATGTTTAATTGCTTCGCCATTGAGGTACCGCACAGAAAAGATTACCCTTCACCTCACGAAACAAAAGGATAATGCAATATGCGATTGGCGTTGCGAAGCTAAAGTCTCTCAGCAGCCAAGATCTGCTGAGTAATCCGTTCACATTGACTTTTTACGCATAATATTAATACCTACTATTCCTATAATACCCATGTTGCTTAGTTACTATTTATTATTATAATATGAAAGTTTAATTTGTTCTCATATTTGTTTTCTTTGTTTTCTTTGTTATAGTCATTTCCGCTGTAACTCGCGCGTCGATTATGATGCTGAATAAACATAAGTTTAGGTGATTATTCACTAGAGAAAGCTGATATTTATTACTCAAATAATAATTAAAATTAAACTAAAATCAAGTACTGACCAATTGCATTTCCAATCTGGCAAGATGGCATATGCTCAAGTTACAGAATCGTTTGAATTTTTAACAACAAAGTTATATCTTTAACCAAATAGTTGAATTTTTAAGCAAATGGTCAAATTTTGAAACAACAAATTTATACAGCAACCAAAAACAGCTGTATTTTTACCAAATAGTTAAATTTTTTAGAAGACAGTGGCACTTTCAACCAACAAACACCCATGAATTTTCAATCAAGAACTTTTATACAAAAAGAGATGAATTTTCAATCTAAAAGGACGAATTTTCTGTCCTAAAAAACGAATTTTTTCCAAAAAAGATTACTTTTTAACAAAGTAGTTGAATTGTCGGCCAAATAATGGAATTTTCAACAAAACAGTTGATTTTTAACCAAATAGTTGAATTTTCAACCTACAAAGATGAATCTTCTATATAAATTAGGTAAATTTTCAACAACAAAAAATTAATTATCATCCAAACAGTGGCATTTTAAACCAAATAGTTGAACTTTCAAAACAAAAGGGACGAATTACAAATGGTCGAATGTTCGAACTAAAAAAAGTTGCATTTTCCACCAAATAGTTGAATTTTCAAGCCAAAAAGATGTATTTTTTATAATACCGTTGAATTTTCAACCTAGATGGATGTATTTTCAGATAAAAACGATCAATTTTCAACTAAAATAATGAATCTTTGAAAAATGAATTTTTAACTAAGGAGTTCAATTATCAAAGAATTAGTTGAATTTTCAATAAAAAAAGATAAATTCTAAACCAAAAATATAATTGTTGATATTTAAACCAAAAACATATATTTTTTAATCAAAAAAAGTTAAACTTTGAACCCGAAAATATGAATTTTCAACAAAAAAGTTAATTTTCAACCAGAGACGAATCTTCAACTGATAAAATGAATTATTCACAAGTTAGTCCAAATTTAAACCAACTAGTTGAATTTTCAACGATAAGGATTAATTTACTACCAGAAAAGACGACTTTTCAACCCATTACTTGGATTTTCAACCAAAATAGATTAATTCTTCATGAAAAATTTAATAGTTGAATTTTCAGCTCAAAACATCAGCAGTTTTCAGCAAAAAATGAAATACTTAAATTAATAGTTAAGAACATTAATTTATAACAAAACAACTAATTTTTAACAAAACAGTTTTATCTTCAACCAATAAAATGAATTTTAAACAAAGCGGTTCAACTAATAAATCTTCAAGAAAAAAATGAACTTTTAACAAAGTAGTTTAACTTTCAACCAAGTAGTTAAATTTTCGACCAAAGAAGATGACTTTTTAACAAAATAGTTGAATTTTCAAAAAAATATCTAAATTTTCAACCAAATGTAGAATTTTTTACAAAAATAAATTAATTCTGAACCAAAAATATAATAGCATACTTTTCAATTAAAACAAACATCACAGAAAAAATTCAAATTCTTCAAACTTTTAAATTATTGAATCATGAAAAGGGTTCAGGATTAAAACTTTTCATTTATAAAACCTTGCAATTTAAAATTGTATTTTCAATCCCACAATTTGGAATCGCTCAATTTCAAAAGACATAATATAAAATTTTTGCTCTGAAAATTAACTTTTTTCTAAATTTGACTATAAATGTATCCTGTCAACCTAATAGTTGGGAGAAAATTTGGAAGATTGTGTTCTATATATAGAATAGTGGCGATTTTTCGTTTCATCGCGGCCTTTTAGAAACTATTTTTGAAGAACTCTGTTTCTTGTCTTCAAATATTTTGCGATAGCAATCAGTGAGTTTTAGATTTAGGTTTTCGAAGCTTTGCAGTGCTAGCCATTTTCGTCGAGCGACTATTTCTCTCCACTTCCTGGTTCACATTCGCACGAAATATTCCCCGAAGAAGCTGGCCGCTCGCATTTATTTATAAGGTCGACCTGAGCGGGCTGGTGACGCCAGTCAAAAAACAAACTTCATGAATTAATTATAAACTTATTAACAAAAAAGTATTTCTTTACTCTGCTTTTTTCTTAACTGAGAATCAGCGAAATTTCACTGAAAATCATTTACTTACTTTTGGCTATTCGAATGAGTGAAATTTTACCGAGAATCAGTGATTAATCACACAAATTTCAGTCATATTTGACTGATTTTGAGTAGAAAATATTATTGATGTTTCATTTAAGATTACTTAAACTTCAGTAACTTTTTCTACTGTGAAATCAGGAAACAAACTACATCATCATTGATTCTCAATGCTTTTGATTTTTGAAAAGAGTTGAATTTTCATTCTAAAAGGACGAATTTTCTTGCTAAAAAGATGAATGTTCGAAAAAAAAGTTACATTTTTGACAAAAAAAGATGACTTTAACAAAATATTTCAATTCTCAACAAAATAATTAGATTTTCCCAAAAATAGTAAAATTTTTAACCGGATAGTTAAATTTTCAACCTATAAAGATGTATTTTCAACCAAATAGTTGAATTTTCAAATAAAGAAGATGAATTCTCAACGAAATATGTAATAGTTGATATTTCAACTACACGGAGAAAAATGGAAGGTCAGTTGGGCCATCTAGATGTGCAGACAGACTATATTGCAGGGTCAACTATAGGA
>JAABKJ010008781.1:0-11369 GCA_011634705.1 Andricus grossulariae
AGGTAAGACATCTAAATACCGACTCACACTCTTTCCTCAATTTCCCTACTTACCCATTTTTTAAATAATTTCTCTTTTTCTCCTCTATTTAAGAAACTTTCTCTTTACCCTTTTTCTTTTTATTTCGCTTAAATGCCAACTAAATTAATAGAACCGGATACAAAAATTGAACTATTTCTCGTCGAAAATTAATTATTTTTAATTGAAAAATCTACTATTATAGTTTTGGTTCTGAATTCATCTCTTGATTAAAAATTATACCATTAGGTTGAATGTATTCAACTATTTTGTTAAACATTCGTTCTTTTTTTGATCGAAAATAATTTTTTTTCAGACTGAAAATGTAACTATGCCATAATTGGTTAATAATTTATCCTTTTTAGATTAAAATTCAACTACAGAGTTAAAAATTAACATTTTAGTTAAAAATTCAAATTTTCGAGTAGGAAATTCAACTGTTTTCTGTTTGAAAATTGAACAATTTGGTTGAAATTATTTTTTCTCTCAGCTGACTTAAACATCTTTCCTACCTTTAAATTAAATTCTTTTGTTGAAAATACGTCTTTTTGGTTTGAAAATTCATCTCTTTTGGTAGAAATTTGATCTTTTATTGTTAAAAATTCAACAGTTTGGTTGAAGATTTATCTGTTTTGGTTGAGGATTCAACTATTTTTTTGAAAATTCGTCATTTTTAGTTGAATACAATTGTCTTTGATTTAAAATAAAAACATTTTTTGTCTGAAATATCAAATACTACATCTTTTGGTTAGAATTAATCTTTTCGGATAGATTCTACTATTTTTTATTTAAAATTAAAATCTTTTCTTAGTTGAAGCATCAACTATTATATTTTTCGTTAGGAATTAATCCTCTTTGATGAAAAATTCAACTACTTGATTGAAAATTAAACTGCTTGGTTGAAAATTATTTTTTTTCGAAGATTCATCATTTTAGTTGAAAATGGAACAAGTTTGTTGATAATTTAATTATTTTGCTGGAAATTCTACTGTTTTATCGAAAATTCAACTGTTGCTTGAAAATTCAACTCTTTTGTTTAAAATTCAACTATTTTGTTGAAAATTTAATTATTGTGTTGACTGTTTTTAACTGTTTTGTTGAACATTCAACCTTTTGTATTGAGAATTCAACTGTCTTCTGAAAAAATCATCTTTTTCACTTGAAAACTCCAGTTTTTGGTTGATTTTTTCGTTTGATTGAAAATTCAATTGTTTGGTTGAAAATTCAACTTTTTTGTTAAGAATTCAACTATTTTGTAACAAATTTAATGACTGTGTTCGAGATTTAACTGTTTTTAATCAAGATTCGTCCTTTTTGATTGCAAATTCAAATGTCTTTTAAAAAATTCGTCTTTTTGACTTGAAAATTCAACTTTTTGGCTGAAAATGCAACTGTTTGAAAATTCCATTGCTTGGTTGAATATTCAACTGCTTGATTGCAAATTCAACTGTTTGGTTGAAAATTAAACTTTTTTTGTTAAAAATGCCGCTATTTTGTTGAAAAATTGAATATTGTGTTGAAGATTTAACGCTTTTCTTGAACATTCGTTCTTTTTTATTGCAAATTCAAAATCTTTGAAAAATTCGTCATTTTGACTTAAAAATTCAACTATGCGGTTTAAAGTGCTACTGTTTGATTAAAAACTCAAACTATTTTTTTTAAATTTAATTATTGTGTTGAAGATTCAACTGTTTTGTTAAATATTTGTCCTTTTGGATTGCAAATTCGAATATCTTTAAAAAATTCGTGTTTTTTATTTAAAACTTCAATTATTTGGTTAAAAATGTATCTGTTTCATTAAAAATTCCACTTTTTGGTGAAAAATTCAACTGTTTTGTGGACAATTTAATTTCTTTGTTGAAAATTAAACTATTTTGTTCAGAATTTATTTATTTTGTTGAAAATTTAACTGTTTGGTTGAAAATTCAACTTTTTTGTTAAAAATTCAACTATTTTGTAACAAATTTAATGATTCTGTTGAAGATTTAATGATAATAATGATAATCGATAATCGTCCTTTTTGATTGCAAATTCAAATGTCTTTTAAAAAATTCGTCTTTTTGACTTAAAAATTCAACTATTTGGTTGAAAATGCAACTGTTTGAAAATTCCACTGTTTGGTTGAAAATTCAACTGATTGATTGCAAATTCAACTGTTTTGTTGAAAATTAAACTTTTTGTTGTTGAAAAGTCCACTATTTTGTTGAACAATTAAATATTGTGTTGAAGATTTAACGGTTTTCTTGAACATTCGTTCTTTTTTATTGTAAATTCAAAATCTTTGAAAAATTCGTCATTTTGACTTAAAAAGTCAACTATTCGGTTTAAAATGCTGCTGTTGGATTAAAAATGTAAACTATTTTAAAAAAAATTTAATTATTGAGATGAAGATTCAACAGTTTTGTTGAATATTTGTCCTTTTGGATGGCAAATTCAAATATCTTAAAAAATTCGACTTTTTGATTTAAAAATTCAACTATTTGGTTGAAAATGTATCTGTTTCATTAAAAATTCAACTTTTTGGTGGAAAATTCAACTGTTTTGTTGAAAATTGAATTTTTTGTTGAAAATACAACTATTTTGTTGAAAATTTAATTATTGTGTTGAAGATTTAACTGTTTTGTTAAACATTCGTCCTTTTGGATTTCAAATTCAAATGTTAAAAAAAAAATCGTCTTTTTGACTTGACAATTCAACTATTTGGTTGAAATGCATCTCTTTTCGTAAGAAGTTTAAATTTTTTGTTAATTTCGGCCGTTTAGTTACAAATTCATCTCTGTAGTTTGAAAATGGAATTATTTGGTCGATAATTAATTTTGTTGTGGTTGAAAAATCAACTATTCGATTAAAAATTTAATTATTTTGATAAAAATTCAACTACATTGTTAGAAGGTCATCTATTTTAGTCAAAAAATCAACTACTTTGCTAAACATCCGGCTATTTGGACAGAAAATTCGTCCTTTTGGAAAAAAAGTCATCTTTTTTCTTGAAGATTCATCTCTTTGATTTAAAATGTAACTAATCTTTTTTAATTCGCTTGTTTTTTTTGGGTTGAAAATTAATTTCTTTAACTGAAAATTTAACTATTCCATTCATGGTTCAAAGTTGATCTTTTTTAGTTAAAAATTCAAGTATTTTGTTGAAAATTCGACTTTTTTGGTAGAAAAATAATCTTCTTAGTTGAAAAATAATTTTTTTGGGCCGGAAATTTAATTTTTTAGGTAGAAAAGTCAACTATTTTCTTGAAAAATAACTCTTCTGCTGAAATTTAATACTTTTTGATCAAATATTCATCTACATTGGTGAAAATTCATGTTTTTAGATTGAAAATTCATCTTTTTTGGTAGAAAAGATTTTGGTTGAAAAATCATCTGTTTTCTAAAAAAATCTTTTTTGGAGTTGAAGATTCGACTATTTGGTAAAAAAACTCACCTTTTTTTGATTGAATGATCAACTATTTGATTGTAAATACAACTGTTTGGTCTGAAATTAACTTTTTTATTGATTGAAAATTCGACTATTTGGTTAAAAAATCATCTTTCTCAGCTCAAAATGAATCTTTTTGGGTATGAGAGTCAACTCTTTTCTAAAACGTTCGAATTTTTAGCCTGAAAACTCAAAAACTCTTCCCTTGAATTTTAATCCTTTTTTGTTGAAATTTCAACTATTTTGTTAAAAATGCCATATATTTCGACTTAAAATCTTAAGCGTTTCATGACGTTACTCTGGGGGGTTCAAGCTTTATGTGATGATCTTTGACACAGAAGGGGAGGGGGACAGGTAGTTTTTGAACGGTCCCACTATTTTATTTTTTAGTTACATTTTTTATATTATTATTATTATTATTTTATTTTCAGAAACTCATTCAGGGAGACACATTAGTGACTCAAAGTACGGTTCAGAATGCTTTGGATATACTGAGAGGAGCGGTGACAATTGTTTATCCAATGGGTTTACCACCCCACGATGTAATTCGGGAAGAATTGGAAAATACAGAAGATTTAACTGGAACTCAGGCATCTCTAGAAGTGTGTTTTTAAAATAATTTATGATTATATAAAAGGATTTCTTTGTAAAATTAGACATATAGCTTATCGTCTTTTTATTTTTGGAAAGAAGTTTATTTTTTATTCAGAGGATGCCTAAATTGTTAGCTATCTCAAAAATTAACTTTAGGCAATCGCTCATTTTTTTCTACAAATATTTTTTTGCTCTAAAACAATTTTGAAATTTTTCACTTTTGAAAATTAAAATTTTGAAAAACTTTCACCCTCTGCTTATTTTAATTAAAAATGCAATTGTGCAGGTGATTGACGAACAATTGGCGCAATTATGGTTTTCCGGAAAAGAAATGCTGCGGGGGGAAAAAATTAAGGACTATTTGGGATCCAATGAAAAAACCAAGATCATCGTCAAATTGCACAAAAGGGGTTCTGGAAAGCCAGGGCGAGAACCTGTAATGTCAGAAGAGGACAAAAAGCAGTTAATGTTGCATGCTTATAAACGACAAGAGCAGCTAAAGGTAAGTAGCCGACTTTTTTATCAATGGTTTTCAATTTCAACAAGTTCTACTGATAAGATACTGGAAGTCGGTACTGTAGATATTTTCCACTTTTCAAGCGAAATATCTGTTTTTCCTGCTTTTCCAACAGCGGGAAAAGTCATTTTCCAATCCAAAGGAAATTATCAAAAATAAGGGATTGGGCTGAATAATAATGGATCGATTCACCCCCATAGAAAATTTTACTGTCCCTTATATCGATTTTCGTGACCTTCCAGTCACCCTTTTAAGTGGGCGTTATCGCTTTCAGAACCTACTTCTCTTCTGGAACGGAAATATTAATAGTATTTCCTTGAAACTATCTGTATATTACTTTCGTGAATCTTGGATGTTTTTTTCGTTTTAATTTAAAAAAAGCCTTGAAGCAAGTACTCATTACTATTGTAAATTATTATGATAGTTGAAGGAATATAGTCAAGGCTAAAATGAGTTTCTTTTTAGCCGAGGTTTAAAACTACTTCTTAGAATACTCTACAATTTTTACAGGACTCTAAAATTTGTTAATATGAAAATTATCAACATTATCTCACTCCTAGAAAGTGACAACAAATTTTTTTAAAGAAAGAAATAATAATAAAAATCTGTGCAAAATTTGTAATTAAAGAATTAAGCAAAAAAAGAATCCACACCTTATTTTGACACTAAAAGAAACTATTTTTGGAGGTACGATTTGAGAAATAGAAATATGAAGCCTTGTTTCGATTCCCCATATTGTCCAATTGCCGAAATGTAATGGTTTTGTTAATATTATTTTTTTTTAATATTAATAATTATATATAGGTCAGTTTAACATTTTATAAAATGGTTTCAAAATGAAGTTGCCCCCCTTGCATGGAAATGCTTAATTATTTATTTTCAAGTTAAGTCTTTTGCACCTTTGGTTTAAATTATTGAATTTTAAAAAGCGCGATGCACAATTTAAAATTAATCAATTTTAACGACTTAGTTTTCAGATCCTTATTTAAGAATGCTTCAATTTTTTAATGAAGTTTGGTATTGCCTAATTTTTAACGCTCTAAGTTTAAATTGATTAATTTTAAAATTTTCCAATTAGAAAGGATATAATTTCAAAAGTTTTTAGAATAATTATAGTTTAAAGGTTCAAAATATTTTGAATTCTTCTATGCGAGGTTAAAATAACAGTGATTTTTTTACACAAATCACATTTTAATATTCTCATCCTACTGAAAAGGTACTAGTTTTATGTGAAATTTTGCTTCGTCAGTTTTCATTAATCTCCACTTCTGATTTTATCCATCAAAAGTATTGTTTTTTAATTAAAAATTCCAATTTCTCACAAAATCATATGAAATATGAAAAAAATATTAAAAAGCAAAATGGTTCACTTCAAAAGATGAACAAATTTTGTTGAATCAATTTTTCACAATAAGACGCATATTTTTGTTTTATTCGTGAAAAATGTTATTAAAAATAAAAAATTACATTTTACGGTCAAACTAAACCTAAGACCGAAAAACGACGCGAAATACGAAAAAAATGTCCAAAAAAAGTTGTTCACCCAAAAAGTATCTACAAATTTATTATAAAACATTTTTTGATGGTACGCGTAGTTTTTGTTTTAATCATAAAAACAGCATTAAAAAAAATTTGTTTTTCCGTAAACAAGACAAGATACAAAAAAAATGAATAGACGAAAGTTGTTCACCAAAAAAAGATCGAAAAATTTGCTATAAATTATTTTTGATAGGACGCGTAGTTTTTGTTTAAATCGTAAAGAATAACATTAAAGAAACACTAAAATTTTCGGACAAATGACACAAGATAAGAAAAAAAATTAATAGACAAAAATTGTTCACCGAAAAAATATCGATAAATGTCTTACAAATTATTTTTTGATGTAACGCGTAGTTTTTATATCAAGCACAACAAATAACTTGAAAAAAAATTAAAAGTTTTGGAAAAAAGACGTAGGGTACGAAAAAAATTAATGGACTAATGTTTTTCACTAAAACAAGATAAACAAATCTGTTATGAATTAGTTTCTGATACCACGCATGGTTTTTATTTTAATCGTAAAAAATAAAATTATACATTTATTGAATATAATAGAGTTGAGCATAATATAGAAAGTGCGCATTTTGAACAAATTTGAATCCAGCGCGAAGCACGAGGTACGTTAAGAGAATGTGCACGTTAAAGCGGAAGGAGCTTCAACAAAAGAGAATTCACAATCATAAAATTACAGTCCCGCAATGTTGTAGTTTCTAATTATAATATAAAAAGTGTCAGGGCAATTTCACGATTAAATCCTTTAAAATTGAAAAATTTCATATTGAAGCCTTGATAATCAATTTTATATTCAATAATTTTATATTCAATTATTCTAAATTGCTTTCTTTTAATTTTATACGTAGAAAATCTGTTTTTTTAAATTCTTCGAAATTGCAGATGTAGAATATCAAATTGAAATACTTGATAGTTGCATAATTTTCAGTTTAAAGAATTTTTTATTAAATAATTTCGAATTGACTGCCTCCAGAATTAATTAAAAACAGTGAAGAATTAGGAAAATAATGTTTTTCAATTCAAGTCATAAAAATAAGAAGATTTTATAACTAGGCATTGAAAATTGAATTATTTTTATTTGGAAATGTTAAAAAATATTAAACATTACAAACGCAACCTAAAAAAAAACAATTTCGAATTGAAAGGTTTAAAATTGTGTAATTTCAAAAACTGGAATCATGGCGATTTTGTTTTGTATTTTTTTTTTAATTTTCAATTTGGTATCTTAAATATGTCTGATTTTCGTTAAGATATTAAAAAAAGTGAATGATTTAAAAATAAAAAATATTTTATTGGAAGATTTCAAGAATGCATTATAATACTAAATGAAGTGTTAAAAATTCACCGATTTGAAATTGAAAAGTAAAAAATTCTTTTGTTCAAAATCAAAATAGATCAAAATAAAACTGTCTGAAATTGATAATTCAGTAATTGAATAATTTCTTTAATTTTGAATGTTTAAAATTTTCGGTACTCAGTTTTTATGTTGAACGCTGAATTTACCATTTTTCCCTTTGATAAGTTTTAATTTTGCAATTAAAATTGAAATTATTGAACTTAGAAAAGTATAATCAACAATTAAAAATTTTTTTAATTTGAACTGATTTAAATTTACTTAAAATAATTGAAATTTTAAAGGTAAATATAAGTGTTTTCCGTTTTAAACTGAGTTTGGTCTCGTTTCATTTTTAATGTACTGTAGTAGAAATGCTCTCATTTTTCAAGTTTTCCATATAAAATTACTTTATTTTTCAAGTTTTTAAAAGAATAAATCATTTTTAAAGGTTCATAATTGTAAATTTTTTTATTTTGAACGGAAAAAATGACGGTGAATTTATTTTTTGATCTGAGAAAAATTTGTCCAATCATTTTTAATGTTCAATTATAACTTTGTTATGTAAGAATAATCCAAAATACTAGAATTTTCCAAAGCTTTAACTCTAAAACATTCAACTTAGATTTCGGTTCTAAATTTTGAAATTTTTATCACATCGAATTGCAAATTATTTAAATTCAAAAGTTTAACATTTTTAATTATTCAAGTTTGTACTTTTTGAAATTGTGCTAATTTCGACATTTTAATCTAAAATCATACATTTTCAAAATTTTTCAATTCAAAGTAAAATTGTTCAATTTTTAAGGCTTTGAATAATAAATTATACAATTTCAACTCCTTTCTAGGAAAATTGTCTTCTTTTCAAAAAATAGTCTAAGATTTTAAAATTTTGAGGACTTCTGATTAAAAAAATTTCAATTTCATACAATTTCAAATTATTCAATTTTAAATGACACGAGTTCAATTCCTTCTTATTCCATACAAAATATAATCCCTTTTTTCAAAAGCTTACGTTTAATAGTTTTCAATTAAAAATTGTTCAATATATATATTTTTAATTTCAAACGCTTTCAGCAATTCGAAATTAATAAGTATTAAATATTGTTAAATAAATAATTATAAAATAAAAATAAAAAATAAAATAAAATAAAAAATAAATATTGTTAAAATTGTTAATATTGTTAAAACCCTTCATATTAAAATTTTTCTTCAATAATGGATTTACTAGTAGTACTGAAATAATTTTGAATGAATTCATGATTTTCATTAAAATCATGAATTCACTTTAGAATTCCATTTTATATTACGGTACGTCTACTTTGTAAGCAAATTCTGAACGTAAATTTGCACTTAAAAGTTAATTTAATTTTTAAAATAATGTATTTGTTCGTAAAATTTGATCGATTCGATTCTTTGTTAAACCGTAGACTGCACTTGACAGTTTCTGATGAGTGCTGTGTGTTTGCGTAAATTATTAAATTGTAATCGCTGGCCTGGATATTTAACGAGCGTACCACAGACTTATAGTAAAATGACACTATTATTACCGTATAGAAGAAAATAAAATGGGGTGATATTTTTTATGACCAATAATCTTTTATTTATATATTAGCGATTATGATTAGCGCCCTTTGAATGCGATAAGTTTCTTATGAGTAGTCAAATTCTCAATATAAAAATTCCCGGGTTGATTATAAAAACGAAGAAAAGTTTCTGGTCATTTTCAAGGGATTTTAAGAGATTTAACAAAAATTATAGGATTGCAATAAATTTTATTAATTTCAAAAGGTTATGAAAGATTTCACTGGATTTAAAAGATTTTAAGGCATTTTTAATGATTCCAAGGGATTTTAGACAATGTCTAATATTTGAAAAGACTTTTATGGGATTTCAGGTGATTTTTAGCAGGTTTTAGGAGATATAAAGAATTTGTAAACATTTTTTAATATTTCTATAAATTGCAAAGAATTTCACAAGAATTGAGGGATTACGTTCGATTTCAAGGATTTGAAAATAATTTAAAATATTTCGGTTAATATGCGGTTTTAAAGAATATTATTAAATTTCGAAATATTTGGAACAATTTTATGGGATTTATAAGATATTAGGATCTTCAGAAAGATTCTAAGGGATGTCAGAGGATTTCAAAGATTTAGAAATATTTCAAAGAATTTTTAACGGATTTTATCAGATTTTTGAGGATTTAAATAATTTTATGAAATACATATGAAGAGATTGATTGGATTTCAAAGTATATCTCTGATGGTATGTAAACAATTTTAATTTTACAAATTTTAAAGGGTTTGTAATATTTCACGATCTTTTAGAGGATTCTAAGGGGCGATTAACAAATCCCGAAGAATAAACTTCCCGACAGTGTAAAATTCCCTACTTGTAAAATTCCCGAATAATAAAATTTCCAAATAATAAAATTCCCGAATAATAAAATTCTTGAATTAGAAAATTCCCGAATAATAAAATTCCGAAACAATTTATGGTATTATCGAATTGGAAAATTCCTTAATAATAACATTTTTGAATACAAAAATTCCAGAATAATAACATTTCTGAATTGGAAAATTCCCGAATTATAAAATTTCCGTAAAGTTTATAATATTACCGAATTGAAAAATTCCTCAATGATAAAATTCTTGAATTAAAAGGTTCCCAAATCATGCAATTTTTGAATTGGAAAATTCCCAAACAGTTTATAATATTACCGAATTGGAAAATTCCCAAATAATAAGAATCCCGACAATTTAGAATATTACCGAATAATGAAAAGCCTGACAGAAAATTGCCCAATTATAAAATATCCAAACTGGAATATTCCCGACTTTGAACAATTAAAAAAATGTTCAAAAATATTATTTATTTATTAAAAATACAATGATCAAATATTTGTATAGAAAATATTTTCAATGTTTAAAATGTCTAAAATTATGTTTTGAATTTAAACTAAGAATGATTGAAAAAAATCTAATCCAGAAATATATTTTTTCAATTATTGTTATTTTAAATTCAAATAATAATTTTAGAAGATTTAAACATTAAAAATAATTTTTTTCAGAAAAATATTTGATTATTGTATTTTTAATAAATAAATAATATTCATGAAAAAAAATTTAATTGTTTAAATTCGGGAATTTTCTAGTTCCGATATTTTATAATTCGGAAATTTTCTGTAGGTTCTTTTATTATTCAAGACTTTTCAATTTTGGTAATATTATAAACTGTTCAGGAATTTCCTAATTCGTCCCGATGCTAATGAATTTTCAAGAATTTACTAAATTTCATTGAATTTTCAAGGATTTAAATGATTTTAAGGTATTCAAAAAATTGCATGCTGTTAAAAAGAATTTTCTAGAATTTCGGAAGATTTGGAAGGATTTTATACGACCAATATGGTTTGAGAATATTTTAAAAGATTCCAAGGGATTTTATAATATTTTAATTATAGATTTTTAAGAATTTATTCACAAGAATTAAGCAATTTCAAAGAATATCAAAGATTTAAAGATATTTTGAAATATCTGAACGTATTTCCAAAGATTTGGACAGATTTTAGGATATTTTAAAAGATTTTCAAGAGATTGCAAAGGATTTGAAATATTTTTAGGGTATTTCCAAGGGTTCCGAGGAATTTACAAGAGATTTGAAAAATTTAATGGAATTTCCAACAATTTTAATGATTTTAAGTAATTATAAATATTGCTTGCGGTTTTAAAGAGTTTCCTAGAAATTCGGAATCCTTGGAAGGATTTTGTAGTATCAACGTACTGTTGATTCATGTATGTCAGCTTGGTGAGCGTGAGCTTGGTTTCATTAAGAAGTGGTCTTGGATTGATAAAGATTGTAGAGGAAAGTCGTGTCTCCCAGAAATTGGGAAACAAACAAAATTTAAAATACTAAAGTTTGATTTTTTG
>JAABKJ010008782.1:0-11368 GCA_011634705.1 Andricus grossulariae
GTTCAATTCTCAACCAAAAAATACAAATTTTCAACAAATTACATAAATTTTCAACTAAATATTTTGAACAATGAACGTGATTTTAGTCCAAACTTTATTTTATTAATTTTTAGTCTGTATTTTTTTCGGTTTTAACAATTTTGAACTAAATAGTTGAATTTTTAAGCTAAAAAAGATAAATTTTTATCTAAGCATGATGAAGCGTCATTTTTATTAAGAATAATGTATTATTCAAAAAAAAGATTTTATTACAAATCTGTTTCATTTTAGACCAAATGTTTTATGTTATACCAAATTGTGAAATTATGAAGTTAAACAGACGATTTTCCTATAAAAAAAAAACAGTTTAACTTGTAACCCGAAAATATGAATTTTCAACAAAAAAGTTAATTTACAACAATTCGGTTGAATTTTCAACAAAATAGTTAAATTTTCAGTTAACAAAATATTCATTTTTAACCAAAAAAGAACAAAGCTTTTAAAATAAAATTATAAATCTTCAACAACAAAAAAAAGAATTTTTAAGAAAGTAGTTCAACTTTGAACCAAGGAGTTCAATTTTTAATCTAAAAAGATGAATTTTCAACGACTAATATAATATTTGATATTTCAACGAAAAAGATTTTAATGAAAAAAAATGGATTCAACCAAAAAAGACAAATTTTTAACAAAATACTTGAATCCTCATCTAAAACAGGTTACTTTTAACTAAACAATATGATTTTCAACCCAAAAATTGATTTTCTTTAAAAAAAGACGAAGTTTCAACAAAATACATCAATTTTCAACCAAATAGTTAAATTTTCCAGCCGAAAATACAAATTTTTCACTAAGCAGTTTTAACACGAAAATGTGAATTTTCAACAAAAACCCTTATTTTCAACCTGAAAATATCAATTTTCAACCAATTAATTTATACAAAAAGAGATACATTAGTAAACCAAAAAGACGAATGTTCAACAAAACAGTTTAATTTTCAATAAAATAGTTGAATTTTCAATTTACAAAAATGTATTCAAGAAAGAAATAAAATTTCAATCAAACTGTTGAATTTTCAACCAAGAAGTATGAGTTCAACAAAATTGTTGATTTTTCAACAAAGTAATTGAAAGTAAATAATAAAATGTGTAAATGGAAAATATAAATTCTCAACGAAAGATTTAATAATATATTTTTCAACTGAAACAAATAATAAATTAACATTAGAGAACAACATATTTTTTTAAATCTCTTTTTTTGCAATAAACTTCTTGTCTCTTGTGTAAGACAGTTTTTTTGTTCAAATGAATGTTTTCAATCATTGGGGAAAAAGCAAACATATTTCAATTAAAAAAGTAAAATACTTTTTGAAAAATGATTCTTGTTGAGGTTCACTTATTATTTGTTCATAACTGAAAAGTAAAAGCAAAACTGAAGATTACAGAAAAAAGAAACTTTCTATCATTATCCTGAGAGAATATAGTTATAAACAATTATAAATTGCTCAAACAAAAATGTTTGTTAACTTGCATTATTTATTACTCTAATAAGTAAAAAGTTTCCATTTATTTATGTAACTCGTCCTGGCATTGCTTATTCAGATATTGCATAAATCTGTAGGCAAAAAAAAGCGTGAACAGTCAGGGCTGTCTGAACCGTTTTCAATTGAATAGCATAATATTACGCAATATACTCGATTAAGTACCCGCGCACTGTGGATAGAGCGAGAGGCGGTTTGGACTTTCGCCCAGGAAGGGCCGTAATGCGCAATTACATCCGAGTATATTGCGCGACATTATGTTTTTTTTAATTGGAAACGGTTCTGACGGTCCTGACTGTTTACGTTTCGAGGAGAACCGATTTAGTAACAAGTCCAGTGCGAGGCTAACCCCTAAACTGTTATTATATGGGACTTGGAGACAAAATATCTAGACTACAATAAAGACATACTTTTATGTCACTTTCGTTCATGCAATAGCGTTTTGAATTTCTCTTTTTGTAGGTTGTTCACCAGGGGCATCAGGAAATCATGCTCCGTGGCCAGATCATTCTATCGGTTGGGAGCCAATGATATCATTAGGACGCCAGGTTCTAGTGAAAATGGATCGGAATAGAAACATGATCGATATTAAGCTTCGAGCTGGGCAGAAAACTCCAGAAGTTCACAAAAATATGTTCATACTGCTTTCTGTAGATTATGTAAACAAATTTCAATATATTGTGCACTATGATGAAGAAGGAAGGGCCATCGCACTTTCCCCTGTGACTGACCAATACCTTCACATTATTAAGACAAACAAAGAGGCTCAGCAACGAATGCTACATCAATTTAATGGAAGACATTTGAAAATAGAATGAAAACGAAAATTCTCTTTTCCAATTCAGAAACTAATCAAATTCAAACATTTGCTCCCTGTCAATTGAATCAGAATGTTAAAAATTTAAAAAAAAAACATAAAATTCCGCGCCACGTGAGAAGCTTTACACAAAAATTGAAGAATTTCTCGAATTTTGTACCTCGATTTTAATAGGTAGTAAAGCAAATGTTTTCCCAAGTTTTTAATTTCTGTTCTCATTCTGAAGTCACGTAAGGGACTTTATTGTCTTAAGTGAAGCTAAGTTATCTGATAGAGATTAGTAAGTACAGTGAGACCTTGGAATACCGCCGGTCTCGGGCGTGGCTTACAAATAGCCTTGGCGGTAAATCAAGGATCTCCAAACGTAAACGGTCAGGGCCGTGTGAAACATTTCGGGTATGAATACATATCATATTAGGCGAAATATGCGCGTGAGTGTTCGCACAGCACGCTTTGTAGCTACGGAACTGCGCAGTGACCCCAACTTTGGCATGTAGAGGTACTGCGCTTGCGCTAGTTATGCGTTAGAGGAACACGGCGCGACTTATTATTGCCATGGTAACAGGTTTTCGCGTCGTGTTCCTTTCAAGCGTCCTAGCGCAAGCGCAGCACGCCTACATGCCAAAGTTGGGATCACTGTCGTAGCGCCTCTCTCTCCCCTTGGACCCACTCATCAACGAATGATGCCGGCGGACATTCTTGGAAGGCGGTATATCCAGGGCCATTATATCAAGGTTTTAGTGTATATACATATAGCAATAAATCTATTTCAAATTCCTCAGCTGCCGTTTACGAAATCTATATGGTAGAAAACGGAAATGGCGAGCTAAGTTGTCGCCCGCCAGCGTTCAGACAATTTCCAACTAATAAAAACTTTCATTTTTGTGCATTTCGCCCCAAAAAAACGCGCGAGAAATCACATATTGATATTAAGATGTACATTTTCGATATTTTTAATAAAAAGAAACAGGTCGAGCAGAATGACGTCGCGACAAGGGCAAGAATCCGGCAATACATTTCGCTCGCGAGACGATCTCCACCAATCAGATTTTGATCACGCTACGAAACACCTTGAGTTCGCTAAATATCTAACGTTCGAGCATCTCTGCAAACGTTGACCTAAGTTACGACGTACAACGGAATCTTGCCCTCGCCACAGAACGTCTCCTAATCGGCCTATTTAACTTAAACAAAATAGTAAAACGTTTGTTATTATTTGTAAAACCCTATACTCTCTCTACAATTTTTTATGAGATTCTTTTAGTAAGTTAAGTCATCAAACATTTTCATTTTGGGTCAATCACAACGTTGGGACCGTTGGATGTCGACGAGCGTCAAAACACAGGCTACCGAGCTGAAAATTCCTGCACATGAACCTCGGAGGACTCTGGACATATTCCTGGACACGAACCTGTACTGGTAATCTTGACGGTTCCCGTACAGGAATTCGTCGAAGGAACCTATACATGATCCTGCAGAGGAACCTGTATACAAGCTAACCTTTAAATGATTTTGTACAGGCTCCTGCATAGAGCGAATTGAGACGCTGGTTCACGTACAGGAATTTGTTCAGTATCCTATACATAAAACTGCATAGGAACTAATCCGCGAAGGTTCGCTAGTGGCTTGGCTCTTTCGATAGTAAGTTTGATCTTTGAGGGAATAAAAGGAAAGCAACTTCATAGCTGTAAGAGACATGAGTTTTCGCGACGGCTTTCTATAAAGGGACCTGTACAGGAACCTATACTTGATCACTCAAAGGTTCCTTTTTTGGTGCAGGTTCCATTCCAGGATCATGTAGAGTTATCATGTACTAATATGATACTATTATTTGCCATCATGATACAATTTATTAGGTTCCTTGAATCAATCTGAATAAACCATTCTTCTTACATTACTACAATATTTTTATTTCACACAAATAACAAGGAAATAAACAATAAGAAAATAATAATAAAATTTATAATGAAGGAAACAAAACATTATTTTTTTCACTGAAATAGGTGTAAAGAAGGAAGAAAGTAAAATTTTTTAAGAAAACTCAATTTCGTCAAAAGTAGACATATGTTAGCACCATTTAGCCTTTCCTGATTTAGTATTACATATATTTGGGACCATGATTGAAGCGTGATGAGACATCCACAACAAAGGTACGAATTTGCATTGGCATCATTAGCACATTCATCTCATTTTTTATTTCAGCATTAATTGGATGAATAGTATAATTGGTGCCCACTATATAGTCTTTGTCAGGAAGCCATTTGAGACGCTCATTATCCTCCAACCATTGATTACCACCCAGTGTTGTTTCATGAACTGAAGTTACAGTGAAATCTGAGAATAGGTCCTGAAAAATATTTGTTTAATTTAATAAAAATTTGTTATTTAACATATTTTATAGGGAAAGGAACATAGAGAAATCCCGGGATAGAGACTGGGTCAGCGTTAGAGAAATGAAAAGGGGCAGGGACAAGGACATGGGCCAGCACGGCACACATGGAAGGTGGGAGAAATTAAAAACGAAAGAGACAGGGATAAGGGCACGACTAGGGAAAGGATCAGGTAAATCAGAAGGAACAGTGTCAGAAAAATAAAAAGGGAAAGAGGTAGGAACCAGGGCAAAAACAGGGTCAGAAGGAAGGATAGAGACAGTATCAGGGAAAAGGCGAGGGAAATAAAACGGGGCAAAGAAAAAGATGGTGATAGGAACAAGGTACAAAAATACGAAAATGGACAGGAGCAGAGAAAGCAAATGAAAAAGGGAAAGAACAAGGACCAGGACATCATCAGAGATGGAGACGGAGAAACGGCTAAGGAAAGGGGCAGAAAATAAAAAGGAACAGGGGAGGAAAATAAAAAGGGAAGGAGGTAGGAACCAGGGCAAGCACAGGGTCAGAGGCAGGGATAGAGATAGTATCAGGAAATGGGCTGGGAAAATAAAACGGGACAGAGAAAGAGATAGTGCCAGGGAAAAGGTCAGAAATATAAAAATGGACAGGAGCAGAGACAGCAAATGGAAAAGGGAAGGAACAAGGATAAGGACATAATCAGAGATGGAGACAGAAACCCGGCTAAGGAGAGGGTCAGGAAAATAAAAAGGAACAGGGGCAGGAAAATAAAAAGGAAAAGAGGTAGGAATCAGGGCAAGGACAGGGTCAGAGGAAGGGATAGACAGTATCAGGAAAAGGGCTGAGGAAAGAAAACGGGACAGAGAAAGAGATAGTGACAGGGATAGGGTCAGAAATATAACAATGGGCAGCAGCAGAGACAGCAAATAAAAAAGGGAAGGATCAAGGATGAGGACCGGGGCAGGAAAATAAAAAAGAAAGGGATAGAAACAGGGGCTAATAAAGTGTCTGGGGCAGGTATAGGTATAGAGAAATGAAAAAGAGGATATGAAGGAAAAGGGAAAGAAATTGACTTGGATGGGGGACAGGAACTTGGTCAGCGACAGGGTCAGGGAAACTAAATGGATAGGAATAGGGAGAAGGACAATGACAGCGTCAGTATCAGATACAGGAAAATAAAAGGGAAACGAAAAGGAAAATTAATAGAGAAAAGGGTTAGGGAAAAGGAAAAAGAAAACATTAAACTTACTTGTATATTTATTGTAACTGGCTTCGAATATACGACTGATTCGCCTGCTTCAAAGAGATGTTCCAGTCTCAATAAAACACTTCCGTCTTTCCAGGGTTCTAGAGTCAAGATATGAATGTTGGAAGGCAACCTTGCAGCCAGACCAGAACTCTGTGAAAATGTGAAACGGACATAATTTTTCATTCAATTATATGGAAAAATTTCTGATAGAAAAGTAAACTATATAAATTTGTCCATCTTCTTTCTCAAGTCACTCTAGGTAAATAAAATTAAAAAATTTGTATTTAATATCAAAAGTTCAAAATAAACAAAATTTCGCTTCGCTCGTTTCTTACGAATGTTATACTCTTTGATTGTGAAAAAAGAACTTTCAAATTGGTCAGAAATTGTTGGCGGTAGACATTGTTGTGTAGAAAATTACTATCTGCTTACATGCATCCTGTAATTTTTCCTCCAATAATCATAGGATGTATTTTCAAGAGGAGTAATAAAAATCCAGGGTCGAAGGGACAATCTCACAGCCTCATTTTTTTCCTCAAGTACGAATGAGTCGGTCTGGCTTCCAATAAGCACAGAATGTTCTCCTCTAGCTACTAATCCTATTCCATAAGCAGTTTCATTTAAAGCTTCTCCTACACCAAAATTATCATCACACAACAATCTTCTGTGAACCTGGAACATACAGTTTCATTTTTAATAGTGAACAGAAATGTAATATGGGATTTTCTATTTTCTCAACAGAAATATCCAACTGATCAAGATTAAATGAAATAAGAATAAATAATTCAAGAAGCTGTTCTTCACCATCAGTTCGATTTCACCATCCCTTAAACTACTGCCTCCTTGTGCTCTGTCAGTAAGAACAGCCATTTTTAATTTTCTTTCTTCATCTTTTATGGAAATTTTGGTTGTTACTGGATAGTAATTTCCAGCAACTGCCTCTTCGAGATCTAAATTCCATGTGGGTCGCTTATTTCTTTTTCGTTTCAACATCTCTCGACCATTGCTGTCTGTGAAAAATTCTCCATTCGATTGCAAGTCCGTTGTATATTTGGTTATTATTTCTTTTCCAATACCGTCACTGCAAAAATTTGATAGTTAAATATTTTAATGGTAAAGATAGAAATCAAGTTTCGTTTGAAATATCAAATAAAAAAGATGCTTAATAAATTTATTCGAGTTAATTAGTACGTTTTGCGAGAGGGTTTGGATCCCCGATGTTTTTAGGACATCTTCACCAAACGTCAAGATCTTGGTTTTATTTTGAGATAAAACCTGATGTATATAAACTGAGATTTAATCAATAAAATCTTACTCGATATCAATGGGACCAACTAGCCAGCTAAATTCGATTCTTTCTTCTCCCTCGTACACCCTCACAACCTGGCTGATCCACTCGTTGACGGTCAGATGAAGCTCTTCCACCAAGGGACCTATAATTTAATTTTTTCTTTTTTACAACAATCAATGCTACATTCTTTTTGTTGAAATTATAATATTTGTATTCCACAGGTAACTTCTAAAAAAAACTATCTACAGCAGGGCCTAAAAGTGTGTAGTGGAAAATTAACTTTATTTTCTTAACCAAATTTCCAGGTTTATAACGTAAGATACCCTTTTCCCCCTTTCTCTCATTTTTCCGTTTAATTATTCAATCTATTATTTTCTTGAAGATTTTTTCTTATTTTTCTGGAAGTTCAACTATTTTTGTATAAAATTCAAGTATTTGCTTGCAAATGAACTTTTTTTTTGAAAATTTATCTCTCATAGTAGAAATTTCAACTTTTTCGTTAAAAATTAAAGTTGTTTGGTTGTAAATTAATCTTTTTTAATGGCAAGTTCAACAATTTTGTTGAAAAATCGTCTTTTTTGGTTGAATTCAGCCAGTTTTTATTCAAATTTTTAATATTTTTTGGTTGACATATTAACTAAAACATTTTTTCTAGGATTATTATATATTGCTTTCCCGAAAATGTTTTGTATTAAAAATTCAAATATTTTTTGTTGAAATCTCGACTATAAAATTTTTCCGTTCAGAATTCATCTCTTCTTGCTGAAAATTCAACAATTTCTTTGAATTTTTTTTTTTATCAAAAATTCTTTCTTGGTTGAAATCTCGTCTCTTTTTGTAGAAATAATTATTTTTTTCGTTAAAAATGTTTTAAATGTTCAAATTAATATCAATCTTCTTTGGTCAAGGATTCAACTAGTTTGTTGAAAATTCATCTTTTCCTTCGAAAATTCAACTATTTGGTTAAAATTTGTCTTCTTTGTCACACGAAATTCTTTCTTTGTTGAAAATTTGGCTCTCTTGTTGAAAATTTGTCTTTTTTAGTTGAATTCAACTGTTTTAAATATACAATGGAAATATCATAAATGTTAAGAATTTGAAGCGTTTTAAATTGACTTCAATATAGTAGTCACATTAATTTTATTTGAAGAAATTAATTCCCTTACCCAGCTGAAAATTCATATGCAGGAACCTCGGAGGATCCTAGACAAGTTTCTGGACACGATCCTGCACACGAACCTGCACAGGTAATCTCGACGGTTCCTGTGCAGGAATTTGTCGAAGGAAGCTATACATGATCCTGCAATGGAACCTGTACTGATAAAGGAACCTTTGAATGATCGAGTATAGGTTCCTGTACAGGTACCGTTGCGAAGTAAATTGATACGCGGGTTCCTGTACAGAAACACTTATGGGGTATAAATACTTATGAACCCTCGCGGATTAGTTCCCATGCAGGCTCACGTTTAGGATCTTGAATAAGTTCCTGTACATGAACCCGCGTCTCAAATACTTTGTGGAGGAACCTGTACAGGAACCTGTACTGGATCATTCGAACATTTCTTTATCGGCGCAGGTTCCTTTTCAGCATCATGTACAGTTTTCTTTGCCAAATTCCTGTACATGAACTCGCGTCTGAAATCACTTTGTGAACGAACCTCGGAGGATCCTGGACATGTTGGTGGCACGAACCTGCACAGAAAACTGTAGACTGTATAGGTAATCATGATAAAGTTCATGATCCTGCAAAGGAACCTGCACCGACAAAGAAACCTTCGAATGATCCAGAACAGGTTCCATTGCAGGCTCATGTACTTTATCATGATTACCTGTACAGTCTACAGTTTTGTGTGCAGGTTCGTGTTCAGCAACATGTCCAGGATCCACCAAGGTTCCTGTACATGAATTTTCAGCTGGATGTTTTGGTGAAAAAAACCTGACGCATTTCAGACCCTGATTTACAGAGAAAAATAATCCACCATAATGGTAAATAAAATGAAATATTGCAATGGTAGACGAACCTTTGAATAGTTGGGCATTTCCTTTATAGTTAAAATTGATGATTCCAGCAGTTACATTTGGTCTAAAGATATAGGCACCAGAAGCCCGACCGTTATTTCCAGCCATCCACGGTCCTGCGTATTCACTTGCCACTCCCTCATAGTACAGGATTGATTGTCTTAGTTTAACTCCTTTTTGAATTTTAGATTCGATGGTAACTTTTCCAGTTGTGTCAACACTGAGACCAAATGCCTGAAAATAAAATAAGCATACTTTTAAACAGTGATGGAAACGGCTAGGTGGTAATTTTATACTCGTTGAGATATCGAGTGTTAAGCACGGACATGCGCGGTTAGTACTCGGATAGGTGACCGTTGTAAATTCTGGCTTAGTCGACTTTGCACTGCGTTTAACTAGGGTTTGACGCTGTGGATGGATGTGGGTAACTCGTCTGTCGGTAACAGGCGCTCAAGGATTTTGGTTTTCTACAGTTTTCCACTCCTCTGCCCAAATGTTCAAGGCAATGCAAGCTCTTATGAAAATTTGACTGGACAGGGTATGACAATTAGGAACAATACATGATCGAGTACGTCAGGTATTATCTGGGGGTTGATTGAGAGTTGGGGTAATTGGGGTACTTCGGGTTAATTTCAAAGGTAAGTAAAAAAAAAACAGTGATGGGTAAGCTTTTTCAAACTGTAAGTTTTTCTCGGTCACTTTTGCAAAAGAGAAAGTTAATATCGCTGCTTTAATTTGAGGGGAGAAATCATTTTGATTATAAAATCAAACTTTCGAATAACTATTTTTCTTGTCAAGAGTTTTTTAACTCTAAATTTATTTTTGAAATGAAAAACTATAAATTTTCTCAGGAATCTCAAGAAGATTTTCTTTATTATTGAAACCTTTCAAAATCCACTTAAAAATAACATGAAAACTTCATTGCGAAATCTTCAAAAAACTCAATTTTGTTTCAAATTTTCAAAAATATTTAGAAATCTTTTTAAATATTCTCTTAAAACTACTGTTTTCAAAATAAATAACATTTTAAATTTTCCTAGGCAACCTAAGAACATTTTTTATTCTCTTCAAAACTTTTGAAAATCTATATTTTGGTTTAAACTTATTTTTAACCTTTTCATGTTTGAAATTAGTTTTGAATCTTTTAAAAACTTCTAAATATCTCTTAAACTCACACAAATTTTATGTATAATTTTGCTTAATAATTTTCGAAATTTCAATTAACAATTTGTCATCTTTTAGAATTTTATCTTAAAATTAATTTTTAGAATTAACGGTCATTGGGAATGTTCCCAGTAACCTGATTGTGCGACTGAATTTTTTTCTTTTAAAAGTTACATTTCTTAACAAACCATTTTTTATGCTCTAATTTATTATAATTTAAATGTTAATACACAATTAGGATAAAGAAATTCAAAGATCTGGCACGTTTATCAGCCTTAGCGACAAAGGGTTTTTATTTTGGAAAGTCCTTCAGGACTTCTAAAAATATATATAAATACAATCGCTATTCATAATAAATAATAGTTCAAACTAGTAATAACGAAATTGTCTTTCTATTTACCTTATTTGATGCATAACTATTTCGATTTTCATTTAAATCGTTCGCTCGAACTCCATTTCCTGGATCATTTTTGCTAACATAATATGACAAATAACCTAAAGGAGGTATTCCAGTTGCCAAAAATACAAGTTCATATGAAGCAGAGCTTTTCCGACCAGGAATTCTTTTAATTGCTGTCGAAATTGGCACCACTTGTGTTAGGACTTCGTTTCCTGTAAGAATTTTTATTTTATTGTGCAGACTATTTATATCCGCTGAGTTTTTTTATAATTATAAACTATACTGAGTCGACATATAAAATTCTTATTTTCGTTATAGTCTTCCTCGCAACCCAATGCGTAAGCTATTACGTTACGTGCGCGAGCCAATCGCACGAAACCCCCTCTCAGTGATGTCAACAAACCCCACTAGTAAACTGGACTTGCATGTTGGTGGCGGTAGTGAGAACGTGTTCAGTGTCAGATGGTGACAGGATTTTACAGAGTTTGTGTGGAAGGTGTGAGTGGAGTGTGAGGGTGGAAGCCTACGAGGTGAGTAGGGTTGTGTGGGGTGAATTAGGGA
>JAABKJ010008783.1:0-11367 GCA_011634705.1 Andricus grossulariae
TTGATCAATATACATGTATATGAAATTTAATATACAGCCTCTTAATTAATATTTCATAGACCGAGTTTTTAGATTTAGGATACAAATGTATAGTAAATCTGTATTAAAATTGCAAACATTTTTAACAGTGTAGCACAATCAGAATAATACACTTTGTATGATGGAATAACAGCCAAACTCTATTACATTAAATAATATGTGTAGAATACCCCAAACCAACAGTGTGAGCTTAACGTGTATTACTCCATGAAAAATTAAGAATAAGGTAGATTAAGATGTTTATTATTTTTTATGAAGGTCCACTTTTAGAGTTCACATTTTAAAATATATTTGTGTATAAATAGATGCACAGGATATATAGTAGTGACAGCGTTATTAAATATATTCGCCACAATATTGCTTTTAAATGATTTTTAAAATCACTTCTAACTTTCCCCAGCTTGATTTTAATTTATTTATTACTCTCTTTTTTACATGCAACAGTCATTTTGCAATAGGGCCGTATTGGTACCAGTTTTGGCCAACTTACGAATTTTTGTAACGGTCATTCCAAGATTACTGTTAGAAGATCACGAATAAAGAAGAAAATTTGGAATAAAAACGCCATTCTAAAATATTAAAAAATACAAATATTGCAAACAAAGGCCTCTATAATCAGAATAATTGCAAAAAATTAATAATTACCACGCAGTATCTACTTTACACCATCTGAGGCCATCAATTCACAGAACAGTTTTTCAAATTTTCAATCAGCTGGATAGATCGCAAGAGTGGCCAATCATTGTATTTTTAATTAATTGAGATAATTACAGTGGAATTGATCCCTGTAATATTTCAAATATCACTCTGTTTGTACTATAACTTCATTGTTATCAACACTTAGGGAATGTTTGTATTACTCTTGTATGAAACTGAGTTATTTATAGTAAGAAAACCGTATAACATTAAATACCAAGAGATTTTATTTACAACAATAACTTTTTTCCGATCGTTAAGTTTGTCCCGTTCTATCCTATTTATATAGATTAATCACATAATACCCTTGTCACTGTTTAATTTTAAATTAAAATTCTGCACATTTTCTGTCTGATTCGCAAATAATCGTAACTCCTGAAACGTTCACATTGTTTATCATTTTTTTCTCAACTGCAATAAGCTTCTTGATATACCTTGATATAACCTTTGAAAATACCCGTAGTCCCAATCGTATTTTTCATCAAATTTCCTATCATTTGATCCTTTTTCACTTTCCTTTCGATTTCATGTGGTAAGTTCTGGCAACCGTGAAGATCTGGTTTTATCCCAAATTCGAAGTTTGCTTCACGAAAGCTTTCTCGTATAAGTACCAGAAGATGCGAGGGGGAGATCCGAGCGATGGACCTTGAGGCGAAAAAGGAGCCCTTTCAAAAAGTTTCGAGCTTCTGACATCACATGCACACGGCACACGCGTCAACCCGTTAGAATGAAAGCAAAAGGAGGGCTTGTTCCTCAGGAAGAGGTTTCAATCCTAGGCCTGAGGCGAACGAGACCCGAGACCTCCGGGCTCAAATGCATCTCTCCGACACGGGCGGCGATCGAGTCTAGGGTCGATCGACTAGCATTGGGGGTAGATAGGACAGGAGAGGGAATCCGTGTAGAGGGTGGCTGAAAAATCAATTTCTCCTAAATTGACATCCTTTGAGATCACTTAGAGGAAATTCCGCGAGGCAGAAGACCCCTTAGCTTCAGTATCGTCCACCCTCATATTTTTTTCTTAATGGGCCATAGCGAGGGGATGGGGAGTAACTGACTCTTAGGGGTTCGTGTTGACTGTCGACAAATCGCCCTTGCAAGAGCCTACCAACCCTCACATAGAGTAAATCTTTGTCTCTGCTTTATCTTCTATCTCAAACGTCACTGCTCCCTCCTGTATGGTGAATGACAATATCACTAACTCATAACTCGTTACTTGTAACTCGTAACTCGATCCAATGAGAGACACTGCGATCAGCTTTTCGGCAATAAAAAGACAAAAATAATCGCCTGCATCGCTATGCGTTCGCACTCAACCCGAACCGAGTCACTTTGGTAAACGAACCAGAAAACAGCAGCTAAAAATTATGAGTTTTAGTTTCTGGTATAAAGTAGCGTTATCGCCAAGGGTACTTTGGATAATTGAAGGGTTGGAAGGGACGTTAGAGAAGTACTTCATATTTAAGTTATTACGTGCTTAAAAAGTTATTTTTCACTGGGATTTTCTGTATCACATTTGTCTTATTCTTTTAATTTGATAATGTATTTTGCAAACTCAATTCTAATCGCAGTATAATGTTTGATACAAAACCGGATTGAAACGTTATAAAATATATGTTTTTACATTTAAATATATTTTCCTAATTTGTGGTACATATAATGTAATTATAAATTATATTATAGTTATGTCAATCATAATAGAAAATGGAGATATCTCCTGCTTAATGTTTTAAAAACAAAATGTCACTTCACGCGGTTGTTATTAGTTCTTAATTAAATAATAATGAATGGTGTGGTGACATTAAAAAAAAATGTAACACATATTGCCCTTTCATCTTTGAAAAAGAACATAACCTGATAAAGAACTAATTCTGAAACTTCAATGCATGAATTGGAAATAAATGCAGTCGATTATATAGTATTGATACTAGTTTACAATACTACATAGCATTCCAACCACAGTTTTAATTAAATTGACCTTCTAATTTTCCATTGTGCCGCAAATGTATCTAGGGGTTCAGATTAAAATCGGCTCAATATTCAAATTTCAACTTCATTTATCGGATGAATAATAATTGATCTATAGCAGACACATTTTCCATTAATGTCAACTTTAGCATGCATGTCAAACAATACACATTAATCATAATATTATAGAACACTATCACAGGTTATCTATCACTTTCATAATGAAATTTAAAATTGTGTACAAAGATATTGCTATTGCTCTATGAACCTCCACTACCCAATACGAAGGGGTATTCAGGAGGGTGGTTCAAAAATCCATTGGAAACGTTTTTCGTGCTGAAGGGTGACGATCCCCTCAATTGGTTCGAAATCTGGAAAAAGAAATTGTATTTAAAAATTTTGTATTTAATTATATTAGAAAAATCACTTTTTGAGGTTTTTGGAATAACGTCTTTGAGTTTGGGAAAATGTTAGTAAAAGTCGTAGCACTTGTAGAATACATAAAAAGGGAACCTAGATTATGATTCTATTAGAAAAAACCCGACTTGTAAACCTATAAACGTAGAATGACACTGTGACTATAATTTACCGGATCCTGATATACCGTTGCATCCTGCGATGAGGTGGTTCAGGAACCCCTATTTACCGTAAAGGCCATTGAGGCCAAGCCCGAAACCCCACAGAAGTTATTCCAAAAAACTCCAAAACTGATTTTTTCCCATGTATTTTACATGTGAAAATTCGAGTGCCGGAGACACCTGTTTAAATCAAAATTTCGAAAAAACAAAAATATGCCATTTCTTTTTTCGGATTTGGAACCGAATTGGGTCTTCATCACGAAAAAAGATGCCAATGAATTTTTGAACCACCAAAAACCAGACATGAAGGGAAATTTGTGTTGTCATATTCGGATTTAGCTCATGAAAAACTAAAGGAAACGATTCTTCTGGTCAAACAACTGAAAAAATTGTAAAAAATGTATATCCGTGTTATTTGTGCAAGTTATAATATAGTCGAACTTCAATTGGAGCTCGGTTTTGGTTCTGTGAGAAAGAAATTTTGCTATCACACATTAAAATAAATGTTTTTCCTGCTTACGTACTCAAAACGTTTGCGGACCGTTGAGCATCTCGTTTAAAATGAAAGATTTCTCTTGAGTGATCGGTCCAGATACTCTGTCTCTCGCTTGCTTAAACCATTCGAAGATAGCAGCGTCCAAAAGCACATCACTATTTTGCAGCTATGAATGCATAAGCGAAAACTCTTGCAAAACACTTAGCAACACTTGACAGTTTTAAATTGCAAAACGCTGCAGTGGGATATTTGCGCACTGCACATGCGTCGCGTCGGAAACCGGATTGGTTACCGTTGGCGTGCTCATTCAAAATGATTCAATGTGCAATAAAATGTTTGCCAAAAAATAATACTTATAAAATCATTTAAAATAATTCTTTGATCACAAAATAGACTTATAAAATGAAAGGTAAAATAATTATTTGATTTTACTCCTTGAAAATAAATGATTGACTTCAAATTTAAAGGAAGGAATACCTTTTTTCCGAAAATATGCATTTTAAATAATTTTTAATATCTTTATGCACTTTAGAATTATTATTTGTTGTAAACAATTGTAAACAAAAACAAAACAAAAACATTTTAAATAAGTGCGCCAACGGTAACCAATTCGATTTTCGAGGTCACGCATGCGCAGTACGAAAAGATACCAAAATTGGGAGCACTGCAGTCTCTCTGTCTACCCAATACGATAGAAAAAGAGGTTGCAAAGCCCACGTGTGTGCTTCCTGCTTGAGAATGAACTGACGCGACGTTGTGATGCAGTTACCCAGCTAGGCCGACAGCGCTTTATCGCTACGCTACTAAAGGCACATCCTCCCCTTTCGGTCCCGCGGCTCCTCTCACGCGAAACCGCCGCGTGGCGTCCATTCTCGGAAGGCTCCAATCAAGGTGGTTGAAATTTAAGCTCGATTGTAAGTTTATAATAGTACACAAAAAGTTTGGAAAAATTTTGTTATTTAAATTGGTCGAAAACAGTTTTCCATCCCGGGCCCAATTTTTATTATACATTCTACAGCTTGAACTATTTCCCCTTGAAATTAACCTATTGCAGTATTTGAGTGAATTCCATTGCTATAATACTCTACAATTATAGCGCTGTAATAGCCGCGTAACACTTGTGTGATATTTGCGTAATAGATGTAATAAGGATTACTCCGTACGTTTTTTTAAAGAGTGATTCTTCAAGAAAATCGCTATATATTCTATTGCAGAACAATTTATTACTTTAGCATGACGTGCGGGCCTAATCTCATCGCGCGCTGAGTGCGCGGCTCGCTTCACTCGCAAGTTTGAACGCGCTCGGTCTTTGTACTTCCCCCACATTTGTGTACAAACCTTTTGAAATTAAAGGTCAAAGCATCGACAACCGTTATTTGGTAATTGTGAATTCGCTTTTCTTAAAGCTCCTTCGGCTTTAACGAACACATTCTCATCACGTTTCTCGCGCTTCACACTCAATTTTGTCTAAAGTGTGAACTTTTCTACATTATGTTCAACTCTGTTATATCAAATGTATATAACATTTATTTCTGCACCTTGGCCTGGGATTACTTATTGAGATATTGCAAAATAAAATAAAAATTTTATTTATCATGCTTACTTTAATACCCGGAGAAAAATGGAACGTCAGTTGGGTCATCTAGATGTGCAGACAGACTATATTGCAGGTTCAACTGTAGGACAGCCCTTGAAGATGGCTAAAGCGACTATCTCTAGAAGATTAAAACAAGAGGTTCAAATCGATCATCTGAGAGTGTGGACTTGGTGTCATCTCGAACGGTCGACTGAAACGTCATAGAGAGTCGAACCGATCATCACGGAGGGCGGACTTATCATTATAAAGGGTCGAATCGCTCATCATAAAGGGCCGATTTGGTCATATCATATTGGTCTCCTCGGACAGGCGACCTGGCCATCTTAGGAGGTCGATTTAATTATCCTAAATTTTCTATATTTGTTGTCCTTTTCCTACTTATTTCAGCCTCTCTCTTATAAGAGACTGGAAATTACAAAATTAAGTGGAACCTATAAAACCAGAAAATTTCTATGAAATACATGAATTCTGAAAGCATTTTTTATTCTTTGTGAAGAGTGACGTGTATGAGACATAATTTGATATGCAAAAATAATGCAAATTGACAATATATTTTTTGGAGTACGAGAGGCAAAGGACACGGAACGGTGTCACACTGACTTGTCAGATTTCAAACATTGAGGTGCATTCAGAAACCAACATCTCACATCTCGTTACATCTCACATCTCGTTACTACACGAATGTTAGAAATATCGAAAAGCAGTTTAAAATGATGAAAAACGTGTTTAAGTTCAATAAATAGCAAATGTGACGCTGAAAGGCTCAATGACATTTACTCACTCCGAAAATGTTCTTGAGTTTAGACCAAGGGTAGGGTTGGTAAAGTCGACTTCGACTTTACTCGAAACTCGACTTTCAGGGACCGAAAGTCGACTTTTTACATTCGACTTCGCGTGATTGAAGTCGACTCGAAGTCGACTTTGTCCGTTCGACTTTTCGACTTCTTCCGACGACTTTTGCTTACCGCCGCGCGCCAAGTCCAAAATACGTTTGTAGTTTTTTTGCAGCTGTTGCTGTGCGATACGGCTCACTGAATCCACCCGCGCATGACGTGCTCGAACACATAGCGCCAACCAATCGCGTGCAAGGCTGCTTCTGGCCGAGCCGGCAGGCTTCTCTCAAAGGTATAAACGTGTTACATCCGTTTATAGCATTAATACTTTTATTTTCGATAATTCGAAGTTTTTTACTGCCCAAAAATACTTCGAATTATCGATTTTTCCCTGTATATGTCAATCAAAACCCTTTTGTTGTACAGAATACTAATACGTACATGTGGATAAAATACATGGCAAAATAAGTCAATTCTACTGCAACCTAGAAGCTAAATGTTTGTTAATATTCAATAAGAAAAAAATTGTGATTTATACATGTCAATTATTTGAGAGTATCCCTCGTGAAGAAATTATTGTTGGCCCTAAGAAGGGCCGATATGAATTACATGAGAAATTGGATTGTAAATTCAGTCTGAAAATCTGAAAAATTGATTTTGAAATGTCCTCAGATATAGCAGGTAATCTCATCAAAGGAGAGTACTTTATTTTAAATTTAAGACTATTGAAAATAACTATTCGACAAGTTCATCGAATGTACTGAAATGAAATCAACACCGTTCACTGTTTTACGTTATCCCGCACCGACTTATCATTGGTCGCTGTTGTCTGAGTGGGACATGACTTACTGGTACTGGTCATTGATGATAGAGTGGGGGCTTTCTTCGGCTAATTGGCTCACTGAATTTCTATGGACTAAGATAAAAGGGACCACTCGAGACGTTTCAGTCACTTGATTTCTAACTCCCGATAGATATCTGTTTTAGAATTGCAATTTTACTGTGTGCGTTTAGTGTTTCGTAAATAAAAGCTCAGACATGGGTCCTAGTCCCGTGTGGATTTACTTCACAAAAATAAGTGAGGGATCCAAAGTGCGACTAATAGTGAAGATGTTGCTTTTGTTCCACGTCTAGTGGATGTCCCGGACAAACAGGTAAACAATTATTATTATTATTCATTTATTGAACTATTGTGTTTTCCATTAGTTTAAAGCAGGAGGGTGGCTGTCCTATAAAGACCTATAGAATAAATGCGACATGAGATTTGACCACGGCCGAGTGGAAACGCTGGCTGTATTTTTAGGCCGACAATTACTCAAATGCATGGGAAAAATACAAATTTAATTTATTTTAATTATTAAAATACGTTTATTGCATATATTTATCTCGCCAAAATATTTTGTAGCATATTAAATATCAAATAAATGAATAAGTACTAATGAAAAGTTCAGAAAACAATATCTTCATGATTAAATGAGAATGCACTTTTCACAGAGTACCAATAATAATTCTACAAAACGAACATTACATTTTCAACGTTGACATAAGTAAATATTTTAAACTGTAAAAATAGTACATTTCAATTGAATTTTTTTTTATTGGCATTTATAATTATTGTTGAAGATTGAGACTAACGCTTACTTAAACTAAACTATAAAATTGTACATTTGTTTTAAAGCTAAAAAATAATTTTGTTACTTTTTTACAAGACATTTATAAAAATTAATGACGTTATAAAAAATGATCTATTGTTACAAATATGTGAAATATTTCAAATGCTTTGTATTATAAAGAATAGTATTTATAGAATAAATAAATATTGATAAAGTTGTAGAATAGAAAAGTGTATGTATTTGTGAACCATACCTTTAAAAACAATTGTCATGAATTTGAACTGTACACTTATTTAAATTTATTAAAATTTGAACTCATTCAAACTTATTTAAATTTGAACTTATTTAAACTGTAAACAAAAACTATTGCGATCTTCAAAAAGAATAATAATGAATTAAGAATGATTTCAAATTTGTTGATAACAACTTGAATGAATTATTTTATCAATATTATTGAATATTCATGTTACCAATAATTTGCGTTTAAAAAAACCAGTTTGATTGCATATTTTACTGATTACCTTTCGTTTAAATAAAAATTTTTCTTATAGTGTAAAACTTATTTGTCAATTATTTTTGAAGTGAACAAAAATATTGCAACCTTTAAAAGCAATCGTAACTGTTGAGGATTAACGAAAATGTATAGATTTCGAGTTCCCTACTTTGCTTGAAAGTTGTATCTTTGAGGATTATCCTTTTCCATCAGCAATATCGATTTACTGTGTCATAATTTTAATAACGGCCAGGCAGATGTTTGCCACTTTCAAAAATTTCTTATTTCCAATCGTCGTTTACGATTTCGAGAAACAGATGTGTAATTTATTGAAGGTATTGTCCAGTTCGTCGCCTGTTTGCAGCTTTCTTACCGCCCCTGCTAGACCCTTGCTAATCCTCAACCCTGTAGCTTGTTTCATCCTCAGAACTTGAGGACGTTTCTATTTATGTATCTACGTCATCAACTACGTCACTAGCACCCCCACTTCAATTTTTCATCTTCGATCCTACCTTGAAAACCGATTTCTGCACTTGAAATCGTCAGTCGACAACGAGAGTTACCCTAACAAACAACCCTTTACTCTGATCGGCTAACTATAAAATAATCGCTCGCGAACCACTAAATGTATTCTTGCAATCTTAAAGAGTTTACCTTTGAATAAACCTGAATCTGACTTTAATCGATTTAACGATTTATTTACGAGATCCTTGTTCCTAAACGTTCCAGGGCGTGATCACTAACGCAAGCTAACGTATAAGCTTGTCCTGTGTCGTGGTCCGCAACGCAACAGTAACGAACAAAAAAATGTTAAAAATTTTTTGATAACAACTTGAATGAATTATTTTATCAATATTATAGAAAATTCATGTTACCGATAATTTTCGTTTAAAAAAACCTGTTTGATTGCATATTTTACTGATTACCTTTCGTCTAAATTAAAAAATTTTTATACCGTAAAACTAATTTGCTAATTATTTTCAAAGTGAACAAAAATATTGCAACCTTTGAAAGCAATTGTCATGAATTTAAACTGTACACATATTTAAATTTATTTAAATTTGAACTTATTCAAACTTATTTAAATTCGAACTTATTTAAACTTATTTAAACTGTAAACAAAAACTATTGTGATCTTTAAAAAGAATAATAATGAATGAAGAATGTTTTCAAATTTTTTGATAACAACTTGAATGAATTATTTTATCAACATTATTAAAAATTCATGTTACCAATAATTTAATTTGAATTTTTGTACAGAATTAAATAAGAATATTGTTCCGATTACTTGTTTGTATGTTGCTTTGCAAATTTCCCAAAAATTTTAATTATCTAAACAATTTTCATGAAAAATTAAGTGCTTTGTATTTTATTTTGTTTCGGTCCGGTCCCTGATAAAAATTAGAATATTTTTTGGTTGAAACATTCATTTTTTTTCTTCAAATGCGACTATATTGTAATTGAAATTAAACTATATTTTGGTTGCATAAAAATATGAAAAAATTAGTAGTAGCTATCTCTGTTTGTAGGATTCAGGTACTAATGGGACTCCAACAAATCCCATTAATATACCCTCAGGATCGAGACAGGCTGAATTTAAATTCGTCAGTACATCTGGACACTCAGGATCTAACCCGAAAACCCCTAGCACTACTCCCGGGCCAATGGATAAGTGCATGAAAAACGTTTTAGCATTTTCAGGTAAGAGTATTCGTTGAATTTGTTTTCCACATTGTCATCCACAGGAGGTATATACTATCTCCTGGAATGAGAAATGCCTCCACCTATCTAGAAACGAGCCTGTTCTTTCCATAACTTTAAGTAAGCATGATTATTTTATTTCAGCTGGTGGGCATAGGGATGTTTATATTACCAACAAGCTGATCTACATGATAGCCAATGACGACATGCCTTTACGGACGGTTGATCGCTCAGGGTTTCGAGAATTTGTTAAGAGCCTCCAACCGCTTTATCGCATTCCCTCTGAGCCAACTTTTACCAAGAAGGTAGAGATGAAATACGAGGAGCTACGAAAACGATTTGGATCTATACTATCCAAAACTGAGTCTATTTGTCTAACTACGGATATTTGGACTCATTCAAGCACAATTAAGTCTTACTTGGGTGTTACTGCTCATTTTGTAGAAGGTAAGAATAATTCATGTTCGGAGATTTTTGATACATGACAAATTTATATAGGAATCCTTTTCATTCTTGTTATCCAACGTTTATATTTTATTTCAGGAACAGACATTATATCAGTTGAGCTTTTTGCTAAGTTGCTCACTGAGAGAAAAACCATCCCATATCTACGTGATGTCTTCAAGGAAATATGCAGTGAGTGGAGTATCGAGTACGATAAAATTGTCGCTGTTGTCACTGACGGAGGAGCGAATATAAAAGGCGCAGTTAAGGAAGAGTTTGGCGTTCTAAAGCACATAAGCTGCATTGCGCACCTCGTCAATGGCATTGGGCAAGAGTGCATAGGTCTTCACACCCATAAAGTCCCATCAGAAATAGACGAAGTCACTGAAGTTCCCGAAAATGAGGAAGAAATTGAGGACACTGAATTTGAAGACCACGTGATTGAAATGGAGATACCGGAGAATAATAATGAAAAGCTCTTGAAAAACCTCATTAGGAGAGTTAAGAGAATCGTTCGATTTTTTCGAAAAAGTGAAGTTGCTACTACAGAATTACAAAAACTCCAAAAAGAAGCGGGGAAACTTGGCCATGAGTGCCTTAAATTGATCCAGGAAGTCCGCACTAGATGGAATTCGTGTTACAAGATGCTACAGCGTTTTCTTCTGTTAGCCGATTTCATTACCAGGGTCCTGTTAAAACTGTAGAGAGAGAGAGGCACTAAAACGAAGCCTCCTAGCATACTAACTGGTGACGAACTGGAATGCTCAACAGAAGTGAGAGACCTGCTGAAGCCGCTTTCGCAAATCACGATGGCAGTCTCATCTGAAAAAATAGTGACTCTCAGTAAATGCATCCCATTGGTCACTGCCATGAAAGCTGTAAGTATATATATATATATATATATATATATAT
>JAABKJ010008784.1:0-11367 GCA_011634705.1 Andricus grossulariae
AAAAGTTACAAATGTTTGAAAGTAAGGCTTTGCTTCAAAAACCCAAAAATTGAACCCCCTCTACTTTGATAAATAATCATCAAAATAAATTAATTTTTGGTGTGAAAAGTACTATATAATAGGACTACAATTAGGCCCATTTTTAGCCCGATCGGACAACTTTCATTTTGGAGGTGGGTACACTTGAGAAATTATGCCCCATATATGACTTTGTCAAAAAAATAATCTTTTTTTCGAATTTTACAGTGTAAATATAGTCTCTGATTGTTGCGCTTTTCAAAAATACCAACACTGATTTTTGGGCTCCTACCCGTTGACACCACGCAGATATGACTTCGTCAAAAAATAATGTTTTTCAGAATTCTACAGTGTAAAAAGAATCACTGATATTTGGGCTTCTTGAAAATACCGCCCATGATTTTTGGGGTCCAACCCATACAGTGGAACAACAACCCCTTAACACCACGCACGAGTGACTTTGTAACAAATGATTCTTTTTCAGAATTTTACAGTATCAATAGAGTCGCTGATTTTTGGGCTCCTTAAAAATAAAAACACCGATTTTTGGGCTCCAACCCTTACATTTGAAAAGCAACCCCTTGACACTACGCAGATTTGAGTTTGTCAAAAAAAATGTTGTTTAGATATTTTACAGTGTAACTAGAGTCTCTGATTTTTGAGCTCCTGTTGTTTGGGCTCCTCCAAAATACCAACACCGATTTTTGGGCTCCAACCCTTGCAGTTGGAATAAACCACTAGACACCACGCACATGTGACTCTATCATAAATTATTCTTTTTCCGAATTTTACAGTGCAAATAGAGTCACTGTTTCTCGGGCACCTCAAAAATACCAACACCGATTTTCGAGCTCCAACCCTTACAGCGGAAAAGCAACCCCTTGACACCACGCAGATATAAGTTTGTCAAAAAATAATGTTTTTCAGAAGTTTTCAATGTAAGTAGAGTCTCTGATTTTTGGGCTCCTCAGAAGTACCAACACCGCTCTTTGGGTTCCAACATTTAACGTTATAAAACAACCCCTTGAGACTATGCAGATAAGCAACCCCTTGACACCACTAACATATGACATTGTCAAAAAGTAATTTTTTTATACAATTTTACAGTGTAAATGAAGTCTCTGATGGTTGAGCTCCTCAAAAATACGAACGTCGGTTTATGGGCTTTAACCCTTATATTTGAAAAGGAACCCCTCGACACCACGCACATGTGACTTGTCATAAATTGAACTCATTCAGATTTTTAGAGTGTAGCTAGAGTCTGTGATTTTTGAGCTCCTCAGAAATACCAACACCGATTTTTGGGCGCCAGGCCTTACAGTTGAAAAGCAACTCTTTGACACCAGGCAGATATGACTTTCTAACAAAATATTTTTTTTTTTTAGAATTTTACAGTGTGAACAGAGTGTCTAATTGTCTGGCTCGTCAAAAATACCAACCCTTATTTCTGAGCTTAAACCCTTAAAATTGAAAAGCAACCTCTTGGCCCCACGCAAATGTGATTTTATCATGAATTGGAATTTTTCAGATTTTTGCTGTGTAACTAGAGTCTCTGATTTTTGGGCTCATCAAAAATGCCAGAACCTACTTTTGGGCGCCATTCCTCAAAGTTGGAAAGCAACCCCTTGACACCACGCACATGTGACTTTGTCAGAAACAAATCTTTTTAGAATCTTACAGCGTAAATACAGTCTCTGTTCGTTGGGCTCCACCAAAATACTAGTACCGATTTATGGGCTACTACCCTTACAGTTGAAAAGTAACCCCTTAACAACACGCAGATATGAATTTGTCAAAAAATAATGCTTATTAGAATTTTACAGTGTAACTAGAGTCTCTGATTCTTGCGCTCCCCAAGAGTATCAACACCGATTTTTAGGCTCCAACCCTTACAGTTGAAAAGCAACCCCTTGAAACCACGCACCTGTGACTTCGTCACGAACAAATCTTTTTAGAATTTCATACTCTAAATAGAGTCTCTGTTCTTTCAGCTCCTCAAAAATACCAACACTGATTTTTAGGCTTCAACCCTTACAGTTGAAAGGCAACACATTGACACCATGCAGATACGACATTGTCAAACAATAATTTTTTCTGGAATTCTACAATGTAACAGGTGTCTCTGATTGTTGGGCTTTTCAAGAATACCAACACCGATTTTTGGCTCTAACCGATTTTTGGGATCTAACCCTTACAGTTGAAAAGCAATCCCTTAACACAACGTAGATGTGATTTTGTCATAAATTAATCTTTTTTTGGACTTTACAATTTAACTAGAGTGTCTGATGTTCCGACTTCTGAAAAATATCAAGATCGATTCTTGGGTGCAAACCCTTACAGTTGAAAAGCCACCCCTTGTCACCACGCATATATGACTTTGACATAAACAACTCTTTTTCAGAATTTTACATTGTGAATAGAGTCTCTGTTTTTCAGGCTCTTCAAAAATACTCACATCGATTCTTGGGCTCCAACCCTTACAGTTGAAAAGCAGCCCCTTGACACCACCACGCGGATATGAATTTCTCAAACAATAATAATTTTTTCTATAATTTTACAATGTAAATAGAGCCTCTGATCGTCGGGCTCCTCAAAAATAACAACGCCGATTTTTGTGCTTCAACCCTTACAGTTGAAAAGCAACCCCTAGAAACCACGCAGATATGACTTTGTCAAAAAAGAATGTTTTTCAGAATTTTACACTTGAAATAGAGTCACGTTTCTTGGGCTCCTCAAAAATACCAACACCGATTTTTGTGATCCAACCCTTACAGTTGAAAAGCAACCCCTTGACACCCCGCAGATATGACTTTGTCAAAAAATAATGTTTTTCAGAATTTTACAGCGTAACTAGAGTCTCTTAGTTTTGGGCTCCACAAGCATATCAACCCTGACTTTGGCCCTTACAGTTGAAAAGCAACCCCTTGGCACCACGCACATGTGACTTTGTCAAAAAATAATCTATTTCAGAATTTTATCATGTGAATAGAGTTTCTGGTTGTTGGGCTCTTTCAAAATACTAACACCGATTTTTGGGCTTCAACCCTTACAGCTGAAGAGCAACCCCTTATCATCACGGAGATATGACTTTGTCAAAAAATAATCTTTTTCAGAACTTTACAGTGTAAATAGAGTCTCTGTTTTTCAGGCTCCTTAAAAATACCAACATTGATTCTTGGGCTCCAACCATTACAGTTGAAAAGCAACCCCTTGGCACCACGTGGATATGACTATGTCAAAAAATAATTTTTTTCATAATTTTACAGTGTAAATAAAGTCTCTGTTTGTTAGACTCCTCAAAAATACCAACTTGAATTTCTGGCCTTCAATCCTTACAGTTGAAAAACAACCCCTTGACATCACGCAGATATGAATTTTTCAAAAGATAATTTTTTTAGAATTTCACAGTGTATATAGAGTCTCTGGTTTTTGGGATCCTCAAAAATATCAACACTGATTTTTGGGTTCCAACCCTTGCAGTTGCAGCATCCACAAAACAATCACAACGGGGTTAGATGACGCGTTAGAGCTCATCGAAAAAATGAAGAGTCATTCAAGTTGGATTGACCATTGGTTCAACAGGTTCGAGTACCAGATTAGCGAGTTTTGCGCCAAGAAGGTACGAGAAGCCAAGAAGTCAGCAGGCGGAAAGGATACGGCTGCCAAGGGAACACGGACGGAAGCCGACCCCGCTCTTGGCAAGAGAGTGAGAGAGCCTACTCTGAGTCCCCAGGAGGTGGCAACCCGAAGACCATGGGCTAAAAAGCTGAAGACCCGCATCGATGAAGCGAATATACCAGCAGAACGGCAGGAACGACAGAGGGCAACAACCAAGAAAGAAAAAGGAGGCCCTGAGACGCGCTCGACCGGAAGCAGTTCTGCTAAAGCCAGCTCAGGGGCAAAGCTAAGCGCAGATCCTCAAAGACCTGAAAAGAAAGATTAAGCCCGACATCCTTGGTGTTAAAATCAAGGGTGTTATGCTGACTAGCCCGACAACCCCTTGGCACCACGCACATGTGACTTTCTCATATTCAAATCCTTTTCAGAATTTTACGGTGTAACTAGAGTCCCAGTTCTTTGGGCTTCACAAAAATACCAACAGCCATTTTTGGGCTCCAGCCCTTACAGTTGAAAAGCAACCCCTTGACACCACGCATATATGACTTTGTCAAAAGATAATTTTTTTAGAATTTCACAGTGTAAATAGAGTCTCTGATTATTGGGCTTCGGCGAAAAATATCTACCCCACTTTTTGGCTCCAACCCTTATAGTTGAAAAGCAAACCCTTGACGGCAGCCACATGTCACTTTGTCATAAATTAATCTTTACAGTTGAGTCAAATAGAGTCACTGCTTCTTGGGCTTATCAAAAATACCAACACCGATTTTTGTGATCCAACCCTTACAGTTGAAAAGCAACCCCTTGACACCCCGCAGATATGACTTTGTCAAAAAATAGTAATATTTTCCATAATTTTACAGTGTAAATAGAGTTTCTGATTTTTGGGCTCCTCCAAGAAAAATTCCAGCACCTATTGTTTGGCTTCCACCGTTGCTGTTAGAAAGCAACCCCTTGACAGCCTGTGTGATTTTGGCATAAATTAATCTTTTTCAGAATTTTACAGTGTACCTAGCAACCGCTTGACAGCCAGTGTGATTTTGTCATAAATGAATCTTTTTCAGAATTTTACAGTGTACCTAGAGTCTCTGATTTCTTAGCTTATTAAAAAAAGCAACACCGTTTTTCGGGCTCCAACCCCTACGGTTGAATGCAGCCCCTTGACACCACGCCCATGTGACTTTGTCAAAGACCAATATTTTTCAGAATTTTACAGTGTAAATAGAGTCTCTAATATTTAGGCTCCTCAAAAAGACCAACACTGATTTTTGGGCTCCAACCCTTACAGTTGCAAAGCAACTCCTCGACACCACGCACACTTCACTTTGCCAAAAATTAATCTCTTGCAGAATTTCACAGTTTATCCAGAGTCTCTGATTTTTGGACACCTCGAAAACACTAACACTGATTTTTGGGTTCCAACCCTTACAGTTCAAATGAAACCCATAGGCATCACGCAGAAATGACGTTGTAAAAAAAATTTTTTTTAGAATTTTACGGTGTAACTTGAGTAACTGATTTATGGGCTCCTCAGAAATATCAACCCCGATTTTTGGCTCCAACCCTTACAGTTGAAAAGCAACCCCTTGGCACCACGCTCATGTGACTTTGTCAAAAAATAATGGTTTTCAGAATTTTACAGTGTAACTGGAGTCTCGGATTTTTGGGATCCTCAAAAATACCAACACCGATTTCAGTACTCCAACCCTTATAGTTGATAAGCTAACCCTTGACACCATACAGATTTGAATTGGTCATGAATTATTATTTTTTAGAGTTTTACAGTGTAAATAGAGTCAATTTTTTGTTGGGCTCCTCAAAAATACCAACACCGATTTTTGAAATCTCCAAACCCTACAGTTGAAAAGCAATCCCTTGAAACCACTCAGATATGACTTTGTCAAAAAATAATTTTTTTCATTATATTACAGTGTAAATAGAGTCTCAGATTGTTGGGATCCTCAAAAATACCAACACCGATTTCAGTACTCCAACCCTTGTAGTTGAAAAGCTAACCCTTGACACCATACAGATTTGAGTTTCTCATAAATTATTATTTTTTAGAATTTTACAGTGTCAATAGAGTCAATTTTTTTGGGGCTCCTCAAAAATATCAACATCAATTTTTGGACTCCAAACCCTAGAGTTAAAAAAAAATCCCTTGAAACCACGCAGATATCACTTTGTCGAAAAATAATGTTTTTCGGAATTTTACAGTGTAACAAGAGTCTCTGATATTTGGCCTCCTCAAAAATACCAACACCGATTTTGGTGCTCCAACCCTCACCGTTGAAAAGCAGCCCCTTGACACTACTCACATGTGACTTTGTCATAAATTATTCTTTTGCAGAATTTTACAGTGTAAATAGAGTGAATGGTTCCTGAGTTTCACAAAAACACAAACACTGATTTCTGGACTCCAACCCTTACGGTTGAAAAGCTACACATTGACACCATGCAGATATGACTTTGTCAAAAAATGTTTTTCATAATTTTACAGTGTAACTAGAGTCTCTGAATTTATGCCTTTTCAAAAATATCAACACCTATTTTTAGGCTCCTACCGTTTCAGTTGAAAGGTAACCCCTTGGCACCATGCACATGTGACTTTGTCATAATCAAATCTTTTTCAGAATTTTACAGTGTAAATAGAGTCGCTGTTCTTTGGGCTCCTCAAAAATACCAACATCTATTTTTGGACTTCAACCCTTACAGTTGAAAAGCAACCCCTGGACACCACGCAGATATCACTTTGTCAAAAAATAATGTTTTTCAGAATTTTACAGTGTAACTAGAGTCTATGATATTTGGCCTTCTCAAAAATACCAACACCGATTTTTGAAATCAAACCCTTACCGTTGAAAAGCAACCCCTTGAGACCACGCATATGTGACTTTGTCATAAATTATTTTTTTGCAGAATTGTACAGTGTAACTAGAGTCTCTGATTTCTGGGCTCCGCAAAAATGCCAACACCGATTATTGGGCTCCAACCTTTACAGTTGAAAAGCACCCCCTTGACACCACGCAGATATGGCTTCTTCTGAAAATAATGTTTTTTAGAATTTTACAGTGTAACTGGAGTCGCTGATTTTTGGGCTGCTCAAAAATACCAACACTGATTGTTGGGCCCCAACCATTACAGCTGAAAAGCAACCCAGTGACACCACGCAGATATGATTTCTTCTAAAAATAATGTTTTTCAGAATTTTACAGTGTAACTAGAGTCTCTGATATTTGGCCTTCTCAAAAACAACAACACCAATTTTTGGAATCAAACCCTTACCGTTGATAAGCAACCCCTTGAAACCATGCACATGTGACTTTGTCATAAATTATTTTTTTGCAGAATTTTACAGTGGAAATAGAGTCTTTGATTTCTGGGCTCCGAAAAAATGCCAACACCAATTATTGGGCTCCAACCCTTACAGTTGGAAAGCAACCCCTTGACACCACGCAGATATGACTTCTTCTAAAAATAATGTTTTTTGAATTTTACAGTGTAACTGGAGTCGCTGATTTTTGGGCTGCTCGAAAATACCAACACTGATTGTTGGGCCCCAACCATTACAGCTAAAAAGCAACCCAGTGACACCACGCACATGTGAATTGGTCATAAATTATTCTATTTCAGCATTTCACAGTGTAAATAGAGTCACTGTTTCCTGGGCACCTCAAAAATACCAACACCGATTTTTGTGCTCCAACACTTACAGTTGAAAAGCAACCAATGGACAACACGCGGATATAACTGTATAAAAAAATAATGATTCTCAGAATTTTACAGTGTAACTAGAGTCTCTGATTTCTGGGCTCCTCAAAAATATCAACACCTTTTTTTACGCTTCAGCCTTTACAGTTGAAAAGCAATCCCATGACACTACGCAAATATGACTTTGTCAAAAAATAATGTTTATTAGAATTTTACAGCGTATCTAGGGTCATCGATTTCAGGGCTCTTCAAAAATACCAACTACGATTTCTGTACTCCAACCCTTATAGTTCAAAAGCTGCCCCTTGACACCACGCATATATGACATGGTCGAAAGATTTTTTGTTTTAGAATTTTACAGTGTGAATAGAGTCTCTGATTATTGGGCTCCTCAAAAATACAAACACTGATTTTTGGGTGCCAGCCCTTACATTTTAAAAACAACCCCTTAACATCACGCACATGTGAGTTTGTCATGGACAAACCTTTTTTGGAATTTTACAGTGTAAATAGAGTCTCTGATTGTTGGGCTCCTCAAAAATACCGTCGCTGGTTTTTGAGCTTTAACCCTTACAGTTGAAAAGCAACCCCTTCAAACCACGCAGATATAACTTTGTTAAAAAATTATGTTTTTTTTTAGAATTTTACAGTGTAACTAGTGTCTGTGATTTTTGGGCTCCTCAAAAATACCTTCACCGATTTTTGGGCTCCATCCCTTACGGTTGAAAAGCAGTTCCTTGATACCACGCAGGTATGACTCTGTCAAAAAGTGTTTTTTAACATTTTACAGTGTGACAAGAGTCTCTGATTTTTGGGCTCCTCAAAAATACCGTCTCCTATTTTTGGGCTCCCACCCTTACAGTTGAAAAGTAACCCCATGATACCAGGCAGATATGACTTTATCAAAAAATAATGTTTTTTAGCATATACAGTGTCAATAGAGCCTCTGATTTTTGGGCTCCAGTCCTTACAGTTGAAAAGCAGCCCCTTGACACCACGCAGATCTGACTTTGTCAAAAAATAATTTTTTCAGAATTTTAGAGTGTAAATGGAGTTTCTGATTGCTGTCTTCCTCAAAGATACCAAAACCGATTTTCGGGGTCCAACCCTTACAGTTGTAAAGCAACCCCTTGACACGACGCAGATATGACTTTGTCAAAAGTAATGGCTTTAAGAATTTTACAGTGTAACTAGTGTCTCTTATTTTTGTTCTCCTCAAAAATAGTAACACCGAGTTTTGTGCTTCCACCCTTACGGTTGAAAATCAACCCCTTGACACAACGCGGATATAACTTTAACAAAAAATAATGTTTTTTGGAATTTTACAGTGTAACTATAGTCTCTGACTTTTGGTCTCCTAAAAAATATCAATGCCGATTTTTGGGCTCCAACCTCCACAGTTGAAAAGCAACCCCTTGACACCACGCAGATATGGCTTTGTCAAATAATAACCTTTTCCGAATTTCACGGTGTAAATTGAGTCTCTGATTATTGGGCTCCTCAAAAATACCAACACTCATTTTTGGACGCAAGCCCTTACAGTTGAAAAGCAACCGCTTGACACCACGCAGATATGACTTCGTCGAAAGATAATTTTTTTATTAATTTTACAGTGTAACTAGAGTCTCAGATTTTTGGGCTCCTCAAAAATACAAACACCGACTTTTGGACTCCAACAGTTACAGTTGTAAAGCAATCTCTTGACACCACGCAGATATGACTTTGTCAAAAAATGTTTTTCAGAATTTTACAGTGTAACTAGAGTATCTGATTTTCGCCGTTGCCAAAAATATCAACACTGATTTCCAGGCTCCTGCTCTTGCAGTTGAAAAGTAATCCCTTGGCACCACGCACATGTGACTTTGTCATAATCAAATATTTTTCATAATTTTACAGTGTCAATAGAGTCTCTAATTTTTGGGATGCTCAAAAATATCAACAACGATCTTTGGGTTCCAACCTTTACACGTGAAAAGCAACCCCTTGACACCACGCATATGTTGTTTGTCATAAATTATTTTTTTTCAGAATCTTACAGTGTAAATAGAGTCAATGTTTCTCGGGCTCCTCAAAAATACCAACACCGATTTTTGTGCTACTACCCTTACAGTTGAAAAGCAACCCCTTGGCAACACGCAGATATGACTTTGTCAAAAAATAATGTTTTTCAGAATTTTACAGTGTAACTGTAGTCTCTGATTGTTGGGCTCCTCAAAAATTCAAACACCGATTTCTAGGCTCCCACCCTTACGGTTGAAAATCAACCCCTTGGCACCACGCAGATATGACTTTTTCAAAAAATAATGTTTTTAAGAATTTCACAGTGTAACTAGTGTCTCTCATTTTTGTTCTAACACTGATTTCTGGGCTCCCACCCTTACGGTTGAAAATCAACCCCTTGACACCACACAGATATGACTTTTTCAGAAAAAAATGTTTTTTAGTATTTTACAGTGTAACTAGAGTCTCTGATTTTTGGGCTCCTAAAAAATACCAACACCGCTTTTGTGCTCCAACACTTACAGTTGGAAAGCAACCCCTGGACGCCATGCAAATATGACCTTTTTATAAATTAATTTTTTTCAGAATTTTACAGTGTAAATAGAGTTTTTGTTTTTTTGAATCCTCAAAAATACCAACACCGATACTTGGGGTTCAATCCTCACAGTTTGAAAGCAACCCCTTGACACCGCGCAGATATGACTTTGTCCAAAAATAATTTTTTCAGAATTTTACAGTGTAAAAAGAGTCTCTGATTGTTGGGCTCCTCAAAAATACCAACACCGATTCTTGGGCTCCAGCATTTACAGTTAAAAAGCAACCCCTTGAAACCACGCAGATATAACTTTTCCATAAATTAATCTTTTTCAGAATTTTACAGTGTGAAGAGAGTTTTTGATTTTTCGGCTCCTCAAAAATACCAACACCGATTGTTGGGCTTCAACCCTTACAGTTGTAAGGCAACCCCTTGACACCCTGCAGATATCACATTTTCAAAAAATAGTGTTTTCTTGAATTTTACAATGTAGCTAGAGTCACTGATTTCTGGGCTCCTCAAAGATACCAACACCGATTTTTGGGATTCAACCCTTACAGTTGTAAAGCAACCCCTTGACACCCTGCACATATCACATTTTCAAAAAATAGTGTTTTCTAGAATTTTACAGTGTAACTAGAGTCACTGATTTTTGGGCTGCTCAAAAATACTAACACTGATTTTTGGGCCCCAACCCTTAGAGCTGAAAAGCAGCCCAGTGACACCATGCACATGTGACTTTGTCATAAATTATTCTATTTCAGCATTTTAAAGTGTAAATAGAGTTTTTGATTTTTTGAATCCTCAAAAATACCAACACCGATTCTTGGGGTTCAACGCTCACAGTTTGAAAGCAACCCCTTGAATCCACGCAGATATGACTTTGTCAAAAAATAATGTTTTTAAGAATTTCACAGTGTAACTAGTGTCTCTCATGTTTCTTCTCCTCAAAAATACTAACATTGATTTCTAGGCTCCCACCCTTACGATTGAAAATCAACCTCTTGACACCACGCAGATGTGACTTTTCAAAAAATAATGTTTTTCAGAATTTTACAGTGTAAATAGAGTCTCTGATTGTTGGGCTCCTTAAAAATACCAACACCGATTTTTTGGCTCCAACCTTTACAGTTAAGAAGCAACCTCTTGACACCACGCTAATATGACTCTGTCAAAAGTAATGTGTTTTTTTTACTTTTACTGTGTGAATAGAGTCTCTTATTTTTGGGGGCCTCAAAAATAACAACACTGATTTTTGGGCTCCAACCCTTACAGTTGAAAAGCAACCCCTTGACTCTACGCACAGGTGACTTTGTCATAAATTATTCTTTTTCCGAATTTTACAACGTAAATATAGTTTCTGATTTTTGGGGTCCTCAAAGATTCCAAAACCAATTTTTGGGCTCGAACACTTACAGTTGAAAAGCAACCCCTTCACACCAGGCAGATATAACTTTGTCAAAAAATAATGTTTTTTATAATTT
>JAABKJ010008785.1:0-11367 GCA_011634705.1 Andricus grossulariae
ATCTTTACGTAGTTCAAAGTTGTTTTTACACTTTTATAACATTTTTGATCACGAGGGGTAGGTATGTATGACTTAGGGGCAGTTTTTTGGGACACGTATTATATGTCATCATAGAGCAAAAAAAGAGCAAAAAATTCCCGCCTACAGTGTTTTATGAATATTATTGTCTTTGACGCGTTCTATAAGTATATGTAAGTCCGCTACATAAATCTACTTGGAAGGGTAGGTTTTAGGAGAAATGATAAAAATGGTAAATTTTAAAGTGTTAAATAATTAATTCAGAGTTATGAATCATCGTTGCGTAGTTCAAGGTTGTTTTTACACTATTAGAACATTTTTCGTAACGCGGCGTAGGTATGGATGACTTAGGATAAGTTTTTTGGGACACGTATTATATGCCATCGGAGAGCAAAAAAAGTGCCAGAAATTCGCGCCAACTGTGTTTTATGAATATTATTATTTTTTATGTGTTTTATAAGTATATGTAAGTTCCGCTATATAAATTTACGTGGAAGGGTAGTTTTTGGGAGAAATTGTTTGAATGGTAAATTTTCAAGTGTTGAATAATTAATTTAGCGTTCTGAATCATCTTCACGTAGTTCAAGGTTGTTTTGAGACTTTCATAACATTTTCGAGCACGAGGGGTAGGTATGTACGCCTTAGGGGCAGTTTTTCGGGACACATATGTTATCGGAGAGCAAAAAAGAGCAAAAAATTTCCGCCAATGTTGTTTTATGGATATTATTATTTTTGATGCGTTTTATAAGTATATGTTAGTTCCACTATATAAATTTACCGGGAAAGGTAGTAATTTTTTGACTAAATTGTGCTTCAGAAAAAATGTATTGGCTGGAACTTAAAATGGTCAACTTTTTGACAATTACCCAAATATATTAATATTAATAATAAGAAATATTACAGGTTCATAAAACTGTGAAAAATATTTGGAATATTTTGTTTGTTTTAATATTTGTTTAATTTAATTTGGACTTCATCTTTAAAAGTTTTCAGCTCATTCTTGAATAAGTTGTACATTTGCGAAAGAAATTCGGGATCCGAAATTTTCCTAAATTCGAAAAAATTTAGTTTCATCATTATGAATATTATTGGCAAATTTTGCTCGGAATTAATAAGCGGGTTCGAAAATCTTCCGAATGAGTGGAAGATTCCGTTTGTAAACATAGCCTATTCTGCGTGAGGTTTTCGTATTCTTGACGTTCAGTTCTGTAAATATAATTCATGTCATATAAAACGTGACATACTTTTTACTATTAAATTTAATTTTATTACATAATTTTTAAATCATAAAAAATGCCTTAATAAAAATGTAAATTTAAAAGTCTAAGATAATGAATGAATAAGATTGAATTTATTCCGCCATAATATTGAACATTAAAAATTTCAATAAAGCCAATCACAGCTTGTAGAATCCACATGGTTTTAAAGCTTTTTTACACTTTATTAATTATTATAATTATTTAAATGGGCAAAAATAACTTTTTGACCAAAAATATGGAATTGACAATACATTGTAAAAATAATTTTGTTCCAGTTTTGAAAAAAATCCGGGGTTATCTTCTCAGCAAAACGAATAATTTGTAGAGGTGTCAAATTGATTTTTAAAAAGCATCCTAATGTATTGACTTCCACTATTTATTAATTATTCAAAAATCTTAAAACTACTAACCCAACAATTTTTCAATCTATATGGGAAAACATCTCAAATCTCCATGTTGTTTTTTACAGAATCAAGACCAGGTGATCAAAGAAATTCTAAAGGAAGGTATAAAAAAACCCCTCTACCTCCAATTTACGAGCATGCTATTTGCTCACCTCCACCTAATCGTTTGGTTTCTGCACGACCTTCCTCTGCTTCTTCCATTGCTTCTTCTTCTGGTTCTTCGGATCTACGACCCAGTGGCTATAATTTGTACTTAGGGCAAGATTTAAAATATGAGAGGAATCCTAAAACTGGTCAACTTGAATTATGCGCTCAACCTTTCAAGGAAGTACGCGTTCATTATCCTTTTCTTCCACCAAACGAGGCACCACAAGAGCCAAATTGGCCAGCGTTTCCACCCACACTATCAATAGAAGAACTAAAAAAACTTCCTCAATATCAAAAATATCTGTAATATTCCTGAATAAAAGCTGACAATTAACTGAATTTACTCCTGCTTACTTTTATTTCTCTTCATTTTTTTATGGCCGTGGCTTCGTGTACCGAAATTTTCATACGATTAGCCAGATTTCTTCAGTACGAATAGTGGGACCTAGACAATTTTTTCGGTGCACATTTCTTATAAAAAAGCTTAAGGCTCTTCTGTGTACCACAGCGTATTTGTTAAAGGCGAGGTGTTAGAAAAAGTGAAGGGGAAATTGAAAACACGCACCCCTATCCTCTTCTCACGATACCACCACCTTCCCAATGTGTGTGTACTCAGAAAACGATTTGGTTGAATCAATCAAATTTTTGTTGGTTCAACCACCGAATATGGTTATTATATGGACCACAAAATATTTCGTTAAGCCTACCAAATTATTAGTTCTATATGCAAGAAACCCGTTTCGTTTAGTTCCAGAATTTTCTTTTTCTGAGTTTGATAATTATTTCATCAGAATAGAGCAAATAATTGCATCACCTACTATATAAATCATAAGACGTAGGTTCTCCTTCAAATGTATCTTATTGCGCCTGGCATTGAATTGGTGTTAAGCTTATTACTCGTGTCGTTTAAACAAATTCAGTTTCGTAATAGCCAGTATAAATTGGTGTGGTTCTTTTTTTAAATTCATATATTTCGGTTTCACGCTTACGAAATCCTTCTAGAAAAAATGAAGATTGTAATTGGAACACTACTGCTTCTAATCGTGGTTTTCCTACTTAATTCAGTCGGTAAGTGCAATAATATATTTATAAATTGGGAACTTATTACGAATTGTCTATCGTTACGGAATTTTCCGTAAGAATAACCTCTTCCAGCTCGTTAGGGCTAATTTTACGGAAAATTCCGTAATATTAATCAGTGCCAACTTCTTACTGAAAAATGTTCATAATTGAAAAAGTCTTCGAATGTAAGTCCTAAAACATTTATAATCATATATGTTTTTTCGTAAGTTGACGCTTAAATAGGCTTTTGGATCCAGATTAATATCCCGTGCGGAAAAGTCTTGCCTGGGCCTGGCCAAATGTGTAAAAATTTTTATTTGGCTAGGCCCATGCCAGACCATATGGTTAGGGGCTACTTATTGGCAGGCCAGCCACTAGCCACCAGACCAGAATATCAAGGTGAGCAGAAAAAAGTTCTCTTTACGATAGTGCGAATATTTCCTTTTCTATCATTTTAGACACTCTGTAACTTTTTCAGCTGGTCAGCGCCCGTCCTGTGCCAGACCAGACCTTTCAGACCAATCTTAGAACTTTTATTGTTCTTGGATAGCTGAGCAGCGCCAGTCCTGGGTCAGACCAGATCTTTTAGATAAAGCCAGATTTGGTCATACCTGACACCAGACTGCCATACAGTTTTTGCGCACGGGTTATTCCTAGAAGAAGAATTTTTTTGAATGTCTTGAAAGCTTTTGTAAAATTATTTGGTGCCCTTAGTCTAGAGTTTTTCATTGTCAATGTAATCAGAAAAAATGATTTTGAACAAATTTGACCTTGGGCGACCTCTGAATATTTTTAAAAATTGCTGACATTATTTTTTCTTCAAAAGAATCAATTTCTAGGAGTGCCAAATGAATTAAAAAAAAAAAACCTTGCTATTATATTGGTTTGAAAAAAATTGCTTGTTTATTCAAAATTGGTGTGATTACTAACACTATTATTTTCTATTTTCCCAATGTATATACGAAAACATCACAAATCTTCATTTTTTTACAGAATCAAGACCAAGTGATTCGACTGTCCCTGGAGGAAATAACAATAATAACGCTCCACCCGTCCCTGGAGGGAATAACAATAATAGCGCTCCACGCGCCCCTGGAGGAAATAACAATAATAACCGTGAACTCGTAGTTGAGGGAATTGTTCGGGCATCTCCATTACCTCCAAATAATATGATTCCTCCACCTAATGGTCAAACTTTATTGGTTGGGTACCATGCAAAATTGGAGAGAAATCCATCAACTGGCACACTTGAATTAAGAAACCACAACCTCTTTAGGGTCGTTCTACCTCATCCCCCTTCTGAGGCTCCACGTGACCAGCCTAGATCTAATAACTAGATCTAATGAGAAAACAATATACATATGGAAAATATATGTAATATTCCTGAATAAAAACAGAAAATTAACTGAATTTACTCTTAATTTTATTTCGATTAGTTTTTTTTCTCTGTAGGAGAACATAGGTTAAGTTGGCGCACCATTATTTACAATATGGAACAATATTTAGATTCACTCGACTGCATTCTTGCATACTATGTAATAGAAAGAAGCAAAATTAGTCGATTTTTTAAAACATTTTTATCGCAATTTTATTTGCAGTAATTTTTTTCGGTAACTTTTGTTTTATTTCAGAGCAATTGAATTCAGTCGATGAATAACTCACATTTAACATTAATTTGAATAAGCGAACATTTTTAAAACATTTTATCTTCAAGCTCATGATTAAAAAAAGATTTTCGACAAATAAATTAGCCTTTTTTGTGAAAAGTAATTAGTAAACAATTCGTGGGCGGGTGATTTGGCGCAGACGTTGAGTTGGTATGACCAAATTGACAAATTAAACTCAAAACCAATAGGAAATTCACGGCTCATTGATGCGCTGTTGAATAATGTAATGCTCCGCATTAAAAAAAAAAGAAAAAACATTAACCAGGGCGCGCGGTTGTTGTATCTGGCGCTTCGCGCTCTATAATATATTAATCTCGCGCTTCGCGCTCGGCTTTTTTCAGTTTTCGCACATCGCGCTCGGCTTACATAGAAAGAAGACATTTACTTGCAAATATCATCAAATTGAAAAAACCTCTACCTTTTTAGTGATTGTTAAATTGGTTTTTATTTCAGATTAAAAAGGAAGTGTATTTACTTAAGGCTCTATCGGCCTTAAGGAACACATTCTCATTACAATACCCGCAAGTATTTCAAACTAATTTTAAATTGTTTGGACAATTATTATTTTATTTAACATCGAAATCAAATATACTTCGTTATGAATAATTTTACGCACCGAAATCAGAGGAAGAAAAAAATTCACAAATTTAAAATTAGTTTTCCAGACTACCTCCTTTCCGGCTCATTAGACACCCGACTTTCGGTTTACGAAATTGCGGTTTAGGAATTCCTAGAATTGCTGGCAGTTTCTCAGCTCAAGGGGCGAGAGACAGTTGCGAATCTTGCCTCGGAAGGGACGCAGTGCGCGAGTACTCAGCCGAGTATATTGCGCGATATGAGGCTTTCCAACTGGAAACGGTTCAGGCGGCCCTGACTATTTATGTTTCGATACTCGCGATTTAAAAACAAGGCTATTTGCAGGCAACCCTCGCCACTGTTCCTAAACCGATAGGAAAACTACTGATATGAATAATTGAAATCTATGCTAATTATAATGAACAAAATACCTGAAAATACAAAAAAGAGTCTACTTTTAGATAAACCGTTAGGTAGTGCGTTGTAGCACTAGGTCAAGATTATATTTATGCAAAAGTTATACATACAAAAAATCATGATCCAATCCATGAGGGAAAGGCCGGAAGGTCTCCTTTTGTAAGACTTTTTTTATTTGTGTAGGGTTGCCAGCTTAACGTGAGGCTAACGTGGTCAATTTTTTTTTCTTCCGTCAACAGCGCATTAAATGCGCCCTATTGTTTGCCCACGAATTGTTTACTAATTGAATACATTTCGCATAAAAGGATTATTTATTTTTCGAAAATATTTTTTCTAATCATGAGCTTAAAGATCAAATATTTTAAAAATGTTGGATTGTGGATTTTTCATCAATTACATATCATGCAAGAATGCAGCCGAGTGAATCTAACTATTATAGTTTCATATTGTCAATAAGGGTGCGCCAATTTAGCCTAATGTCTCCTATAGAGAAAAAAACGAATCTGAATCAAATTAAAAGTAAATTCAGTTAATTTTCTGTTTTTATTCAGGAATATTACATATATTTTTATATGTATATTGTCTTCTCATTAGATTTAGTTATTGGATCTTGGTTGGTCGCGTGGTACCTGAGAAGGGGATTCAGTTCGAACTGCCCTAGAAATGATGTGATTTCTTAATGCAAATCTGCCAGTTGCTGGATTTCTCTCCAATCTTGCACGGTACTCCTCGAATAAAACTTGACCATTAGGTGGAGGAAGAATACTATTTGCAGGTGGTGGAGTTGAACGAATAATTACATCAATTAAGGGTGGAACGTTATTAGTGTTATTACCTCCAGTGGCGGGTGGAGCATTATTATTGTTATTTCTTCCAGGGGCAGTTGGATCACTTGGTCTTGATTCTGTAAAAAATGAAGATTTGCGTCGTTTTCGAATATACATTGGAAAAATAGTAGTATTAGTAACCATATGTCTGGCGTGGGTCTAGCAAAAAAAAAAAGTTTACACTTTTGGTCACGCCCAGGCCGGACTTTTTCACACTGGAAATTAATCTGGATCCTAAAGCTTATTTAAACGTCAACTTACGAAAAAATATATATTTATAAATTTTACAGGATTTACATTCAAAGAATTTTTTAGTCAGAAACAATTTACTGTAAGATGTTCCCAATTTATAAATATATTATTGCACTTACCGACAGAATTAAGTAGGAAAACCACGATTAGAAGCAGTAGTGTTCCAATTATAATCTTCATTTTTTCTAGAAGGATTTCGTAAGCGTAAAACTGAAATATATGAATTTAAAAAAAGAAACACACCTATTTATACTGGCTATCACGAGACTTAATTTGTAAAAACGTCACGAGTAGTAAGCTTGATACAAATTTAATGATAGAGAGAATTAAGAAGATTTGAAGGAAAACCCACATCTTATGATTTATATAGTAGGTGATGTAATTATTTGCTGCATACTGATGAGATAATTATCACACGCGGAAAAGAAATTTCTGGAACCAAAAAAAGAAAGTTTCTTGGATATACATAAAAATTTGGTTGAATCAGTCAAATATTCCATCTGCAAAAAGATTGGATTGAAACATCCTAATAATTTGGTTGGGTTAACCCAATATTTTGTGTTCCATATAATAATCATATTCTGTAGTTGAACGAAAAAAAATTTGATTGATTCAACCAAATCGCTTTCTGAGTACACGCGCAATGTGACGCACAACATCACTCTTTTGACAAAGCATACCAAAATTTCGGTACACGGAGCCACGACCATAAAATAAATGAATTGAAATAAAAGTAAGCAACAGTAAATTCAGTTAAATTTCAGCTTTTATTCAAGAATATTACACACATTTTTGATATTTAACAAGTTTTTTCAGTTCTTCTAGTTATAGACTCTGGATCGTGGATCAGAAGAAGCAGAAGAAGAAGCAACGGAAGAAGCAGAAGAAAGTCGTTCAGAAGCAAGATTATCGATTGGAGGTGATCAAATAGCAAATTGCAGAAAATATGCTCCTAATTTTTTTAGATTTTGAAAAAATTATTTAGAGGTTGCGAGCATCAAATTTACGTAAAAAGTGAGATTTTCGTAGTTTTTGATTTTTGTTTGGAATGAACATATTAGTTTTTATGAATGAAAATTGTAGCTAATACAAGGGACAAAACTGTAATTTGGTGTCCGATTGGAACAAAATTATTTTACGCCGGTAATAGGCATGAAAAGTACGATTTCTCAGTAACAGAGAGATTTAAGAACATAATTGTATGCCTGAAACATTTTTTTTAACGATTGCCAAAAATCTGGGACATTCCGCATGAAATCGAATGAAAACTTCTATACGTGAATTCTTGTTAAAAATTGCTATTTCTAATAAAAAATGATCCAGACGAAATATTGTCAAAATTTTTCCTAAAACTGATGCAAAACCTATACCTACTATTAATAACATCGTTTATGATTTATAAACTATCTTGCTTTAGTATTTATAACAACCGTTATAAATAAAAACCCTCAATTACCAGAATTGATTTTTTAACCATTTTCGTATTAATCTTTGACATAAAATTAAATTATATACTCTTGTTACGTTTTCTCCTAAAGCGAGCCGTTATTTATTCACAGCATTTTAAACGATATATTTTTTATAAATCCATGCTTCCTTGAACAATTTCCATTTTCTGTGGAAAACTAGAAAAATTGACAACCGTAAAAAAATTGCTGAATCAAAAACAGAATTCGGTTGAAATGTAGCACATGAGGATCCATGAGGCCTCGATACGGCTGCCAACAAATACAAATAAAGTTTTTTATGAACCACACAAAAATAAATGTCGCTTATTGGGCATTGTCTTCTTCTAAAAGTTATACCCGAATTTCGGTGAACCTATTTCTTTAACTTTGATAGAATAATGAAATCCGATCAAAAACATCTGTAATACAACAAATTTGTCAAGTACATCTATGTATATGAATTTGTGAAATCAAAGTTGGCCAAGTAATTTGAAAAAAAATATTCATAATAAAATATATAAACAAACTTATAATTTATTATTATTTTATACCCCATTCCCAGCAATTTTTTATTAAAATCATTTTGCTTAACATTCAATCCCGCCAAGTTTTATAATGTCTAATATGGCTTTTTAGAATTTATTTTGAAATTTTTGTAGTGCACTTCATAAAAAGTTTCTTTATATATTTTATTATGAATATTTTTTCTCAAATTACTTGGCCAACGTTGATTTCACGAATTCATATAGTTTTACTTGGCCGATTTTTTGCATCATAGATCTTTTTGGTAGGATTTCATGTTTTTTTAAGTGAAAAAAGTAAGATAGTTACGCTCAACTAATTTCAGTTAAATTACTAATTTACTAATATGAACAAATTATATTAATTGTTTGAATATTTTTCGTTAAAAGGATAATTAAATTGAATTATTCCTTAATTAAATTAAATGGTTCCATATTATTTAATTGCAATCCCGATTGGGTTTTTCTATTTCAATTCAAAATAGAAAAAGTGGCTAGGTACACTGAAATTAACCGATACTTAATTTTCTACAAGTTTTTATAGAAAAATATTTAATTTTGCAGAATAAAAAAATGGATTTTTGCAATGGATTTTGGAAAAAAGATTTTTGATGGTCCAACGTTGTCTCGGTCAATCCAAGGCTTCATTGAAACTGTATTCTTTCATGTTATCTAATAATTATGTAAATTTTCCCTTTATTTGAATTTTTGGGTCATCGAGAAATGGTGTTTTAGACATTGTTCTTTTTTTGTCACCAGCATCTTTATCTTACGCTTTAATTTTCTCTATAAAAATACATACATAAATTATAGCTGTATAAATCTTCTGTCTTTACTCTTGATTTCAGAAACGAAGAGAAAGGAGAATACAGTAAATCCCGGGGAGATTTTTTATCTGACGTTGAATAAAAACGTTGTCACCAAGTAAAAACTAAAATTGAAGAAAAAAGATAATTATCCGTCGTCGGATAATTTTAAGTTTTTTAATAGTTTGCAACGTTTTTATCCAAACTCAGATAAAAAATATATCTGGGATTTACTGTGTTTTTAATACTATTTCTGAAAAAAATTAAATTTTAAATATGAAAAACATTATAAAATACAGAGAAAAAAATTATGGTCTCGCTTAAAATTTTATTGTCTCATAAAATTTTATCTCGCAATACGCAAACTTGACAAATCATTACATATTTTCGTAAGGCCATAAATGACGTCATGATATTATTTATCATTTTTAACTCTCTCCCTTCCATTTAACATTGTGTCTTTGCAGAAAAATTTGCGCAATTGACCCCTCACTCGCCCCTTAGTGTGTGATGTCATTTATGGATGTCTTTAAAGTTTCCGAAATGATTAAATAAAAAGCAATTTTAGATAAACACACAACCTCGAGAATGTCACGTAGGCCACATTCCTTCCTATACGCAATTACGCATCGCACACAAAAAAATTACAGCTTAACCAACGATATTTATCTTTGATCGGGCCAGAAATATCGTTCAAAAGGAACCAATGATATTGGCAAAACCTTTAAAATAGGGAGGTCCATGAAGCTAGCACCTCCACAGTGTGGAGGTGCTAGCTTACAATAACGTAGCGCCTCCACTATCTAAAATCACAAAATAATAGGAATTCAATTTCACCAGATGCTTGGGCTTTTTCGGGCACTTGAATTCCGCGAAAAAATAATTCTCCGAAACAACTCTTTATTTTCCAGAATCAACCCCCATAAAAAATTTGGAATTTTTCACAAAGTAAATCCCGCCTTATTTTTGGATCAACCCTTAGCATAAAAAAGCACCCCCTGTATACCACGCAGATATGACTTTGTCAAAAAATCTTTTTTAGAATTCTACAGTAGTGTAAATAGAGTCTCTGATTTTTAGACTCCTCAAGAAACCAATTTCGATTTTTGGGCTCCAACCTTTAACATTAAAAATCAACTTCTTATATCACGCAGGTATGGCTTTGTCAAAAAATAATCTTCAGGAGAAATTTACAGTATCAGTAGTCTCTGATTTTCGGGCTTCTCAAATATACCAACTCCAATTTTTGGGCTCCAACCCTTAACGTTAAAAAGCATCCCCTTTATACCTCGCAGATATGACTTTGTCAAAAAATAATTTTTTTTCAGAATATTACAGCGGAATAATCTCTGAATTTTGGGCTTGTCAAAAATACTAACTCCGATTTTTGGGCTTCAACCCTTAAAGTTACAAATCAATCCTTGTATTACACGCAGATATGACTTTGTCAAAAATTAATAATTTTGAGAATTCTACAGTGTCAATAGAGTCTCGGATTTTTGGGCTCCTCCAAAATACCCACTTCTTTTTTTGGGCTCCAGCCCTTAACGTTAAAAAACAACAAATCAAGTTTTTTGACACAGTCATATCTGCATGCTATAAAGGGGTTGATGTTTAAAGTTAAGGGTTGCAGCGCAAAAATCGGGCTTGGTATTTTTGAGGTGTCCGAAAAAGCCCAAAAATAACGCGGAATTTGATTTGTGAAAAATCCAAATTTGGGGGGGGGGTTGATTTTGGAACTTAAGGGTTTTTTGGGGGACATTTTTTTTGCAGAATTCAAGAGCCCAAAAAGGCCCAAAATTAATGAGTCACATTTTTAAATCGTTAAAACAAAGATGTTATATATGTAGCTGAAATAAAAATGTTGCAAGTCTGAATATAAAGTTATTTATTATTATTATTATATCATTAAGCCGTTTCCCTTTCGGGGTAGGCGTGAATTGCTCGGTTGGATAGTAGTAAT
>JAABKJ010008786.1:0-11367 GCA_011634705.1 Andricus grossulariae
CGGAGATTTAAAGAGATTTGAAGGGATTTCAAAAGATTAACGAATGATTAAAATTATCTTGAGGATTTCCTATTGATGTCAAGAGATTTAAAGGGGTTTTCATGATATAACAGGATTTCACAGGATTTCAAGAGATTTAAAAAGATTCCTTGGAATTTTAAGATTTAAAGAGATTTTAAATATATAAAGGGATTTTGAAGGATATAACAAGTTTAAAGTGACGCTAAAAGATTTTTTACGACTTTTAAGAGATTTAAAAGATTCTCGATGATTTCACAGGATTTTAATGGATTTTCAGCGATTTCATAAGATTCCAAAGTATATTTACGAATTTTAGAGGATTTCTTAAGAATTCAAAAGATTTAACGGGATTTCAAAGAATTTCATAATATTATAAAGGATTTCAAAGAATTTCAATGATTGAAAAAATATTTTAATGAATTTTGAAATACTTCAAGGGATTTCTAGAGAGTCTAAAAGAAAACCACGGATTTTTAAGATTTAAAGAGATCTCGGAGATTTAAAGAGATTTGAAGGGATTTCAAAAGATTAACGAATGATTAAAATTATCTTGAGGATTTCCTATTGATTTCAAGAGATTTAAAGGGGTTTTCATGATATAACAGGATTTCACAGGTTTTTAAGAGATTTGAAATTATTCCAAAGCTTATCCACTGATTTTAGAAGGTTTGCAAAATTTCGAAAGATTCAACTGGAATTTTTAAGAATTTCCAAATATTATAAATGATTTCAAATAATTTAAATGGCGTTTGACAGATTGTATGGAATTTTGAATTATCTTTAGGGATTTCTAGAGACTTGAAAAGATTTCCACATATTTTAGAGTTTTTCTAAGATCTCAAAGATTTGAAGGGATTTGATGGCATTTCAAAAGATTTTAAAAAATTGCAAATAATCTCAAAGGGACCTAATAAGAGATGCAAAGGCTTCTCCATAATTTCATGGGATTTCACAGGATTTTAAGAGATATGAAAAAAACCAAAGTATATCCAAGTTTTTTAAAGGATTTCGTAAGATTTTGAACAATTTAACGGATTTTCAAAGTATTTCCGAATATTATAAAGTATATTGAGGTATATCGAGAAATTATCATGGCTTTCAAATGATTTTATAATATTTGAAGGATTTTTAGAGATTTCAAAAGATATCAAACTATATCAATGTATTTTAGCCGATTTCGTAAATCTCAAAAGATTTAACGGAATTTCGAAGGATTTTAGAATATTGTTGAGGGATAATAACGGACTTTGAGAAATTTTTGTAACTTTTGAAAGATTTTAGTAGATTTTAAAATATTTTAAGGTATTCTAAGAGATTAGCAAAGATTCCCATATATTAAAATTTTTTTTTAGATATTTTAAGGGAGTTCCATAAATTTTAAAGGGTCATAAAACATTTTTAAAGATTTCAAACGATTTCACAGAAGTTCAAAGAATTTGACAGAATTTCCGCGGGTTTTAAAGGATTTCAAGGTATTTCAAGGATTGCATAGCTTTCCAGCGATTCTACGAGATTTCAAGAAATGAATAAATATACGCTCCCCAATATTTCTGTGATTGAATTCTAAATATTTTTAGTGACCCAGAAAAAAAATTCACGTGGAAATCCATGTGGAATTCCCCGTTGAAAGGCACGTATGACTCCACGCGGATGAAGGAATTCCACATAGGGTATAAGTTACAGGTGAAATTCCTCGTGGATTTCCACGCAATTAGGGAAACTACATGGATTTCCATGAATATTCCAAGTTGATTGCAAGTGATGGCAACTAATGGAACGGTGATTGCCAGTGATTGCAACTGATTTCTAGGTAATTGCAACTTATTGTGACTGATTGAAAGTGATCGTAACTGATGTAAGGGTGATCGCAACTGATTGCTACTGATATTTACTGATTGCAACGTTATTTTAAGTGATTTTTTCACCTGGGAATTTTCTCTGGGATCCACCTGGGAATGTCATAATTATCCTCAATTATCTTCTGATAATACTGAGTAACAATCGAGGTGGTGAGATGATACTGGAGTAAAGCTCCTCTGATTCGGAGGGCAATCACGTGCCCCGGTGCGATCGCACAATTGAATCATTAATTGATTTGATTGATTGTATCTGAGCACGTTGACGGTTGCACATGTTGAATAGGCAGCCGTATCGCTGGCTTGGTTGCGGTATGTCCGGAGGATTCATACCTAACCACCCATTCTCCTACAAATACGCGTGAAGGCACACATCTACAGCGGAAAGTGCACACACATGAAAACGCTCTTTGGGGTAGGCCGATGCACGTGCACGTCGACTCTCATTTGTCATAGCGGCTAATTTGCCACGTTCTGAGATACGGTGACGCTTCTGACGCGGTCATTATTAAGATGCGAATTAGTAACAATTTGCGCCGGATTTAGTCTGGGCTTGATCTGTTTATGGCCCAGTCGGATTAGGCTTCCAACTAGAACCTTGTTCCGTTAATCAATATTACCTCGAGAGTACGAAGGAGTGTTCAATCGAACTATGGCGAACGCCTAATCATCCGACTACTGACAGTTGAGCAGGATATTTCGCTAGAACCACCTTTGACAACTGTGAGGAGAGACGAGTGACAGTATTCATCGAGGAAAGGACATGCATCGACAGTAATTGTACTCAAATCATTTCTACTAAAAAAAATATAAGAGATTCTAAGTACTCATACATGGTCTTTTTCCGAACGTTAACTACGCATGGTTCCAATGTTTTGAGATGGTTAGCTACACAAGCGAAGAACTGTTTTGGCTAATGAAGCTTTAGCCTCGAAAAGAGCGTGAAACAAGTGTTGACAACTTATAAAACGGATGTGCTCCAGCCGATCGAATCAGCTATTACAAAAAGTTTATTGTTCAGACAAACCAGATATTTAAGATTCAAATTTCAAAACTGCATTCAAGCGAAACAAACATGACTTATAAGATTTACTGTCTTTTTTCCACTTCAAACTTAAAGAAAAAAACGTTCGAATTTGCAACTTGCGCGTTGTTTATGCGCGTGTAGCTTACCTTTCGCTTATCGGTGTTAAGCTGACCGTGAATACGTTACCGAAAGTTACAATCAGCTCAAGTACATGACTTTTCTGAGTTAACAACCCTGCTTTCACGCTCTTTGCAAGGCGAAAATTTCGCTCTCCCAACAGTTCTACGCAAGTGTAGCTAACCTTCCGCTTATCGGTGTTAAGCCGACCATTAATACGTTACCGACAGATTAAATCAGCTGAAGTACATCACTTTTCTAAGTTGGCAACCCTTCTTTCACGCTCTCTGCGTTTGATTTTTTATTTAAACAATAAAAGGTTTCCACAAGAATGACGAGAACTACATTGCAGTTTCTCCAGTCTTCTTTTTTGAATGGAAGGGGTTTCAATTTTAGCAATCGTAGTGAAGGAGGGAACTGGTGAAATAAGATAAAGTTTTATTGAGCAAACGTGTACTCCCATTTGTCTGATAACTCGAGATGCTGAGTGATGATTATCCGGATTTCCTGCTACGTCTGATGAAGCATTTCCATTGCGTTCACCATTTCAACAGCCACGAACGTGATATCGAATGTCACTCGCAGAATCCGTCATTTCATCGGACCGATTCGACCACACGTCATTGCGGTAAGATCTCCACCTATCTGTCTCTGATTTTCCGTCCAAGCGTTTCATTCCCTTCTCTTGCCACCCGTGGAGAATACCACAACACCCAGAATAATTTTCGTCAAATTCCTTTACGAAATATTGAACTTTTCTTCAGATAAAAAAAAAATTAAAAACATATCATTTTCAGGATTTTTTAGCCCAGGAAAGATGCCCTTATGGAGTCGTTCAAGAAATATGTCACGCTATTTGGAACATTTTTTTCACTTCTCCTCTTCCTATAATAATTTAGTCAATTTTTTAAATCTTTTTTATTTGATACAGGCCTGACTTAAGACACAACAGATACAAACATAATATTTCAACAGACTTCTCAGCCCAAAATGCTCCTAAAACTGGCGAAACGGGATGATTCTTCACAAAAATAGGGGAATAAGAGGGGAATCACTTATTTTAAACGAAATGAATGTATAAGTACTGTATTCTCTGCAGGTTGAGAAGGCCAATGTTTGAAAAACGATCAACTTTTAGACCCGAAAAAATTAATTTTCAATCAAACAGTTGAATTTATAATCAAATAGTTGATCTTTCGAGCAAAAGAGACGAATTTCTAGCCAGATGGTTGCATTTTCAAACTAAAAATACGAATTTTGAACCAGATTGTCAAATTTTTTAGAAGACAGTTGATTTCTCAACCAAGAAATTTTCTACCAAAAAGAGATAAATTTCCAATTCTAGAAGAACATTTTTCAACAAAGCAGTTGAATTTTTGAACAAAAAAGTTAAATTTTCAGCCAAATAATTAAATTTTCAAGCCAAAAAAAAGGAATTTTTGGTAAGATAGATGAATTTTCAATCCAAAAGACGAATTTTCTATCCAAGAAGACAAATGTTCAACAAAACAGTTAAATGTTCAACAAAATAAATAAGTTTTCAAGAAGATAGTCTGCAACCAAAACGGATTAATTTTTAACGAAGCAGATTTTTTCTATCAAAAGAGATAAATTTTTTAAACCAAAATGGCGAATATTGAAACCAAACATATGAATTTTTAACTAAAAAGTTGATTTTCAACCATATATTTATATTTGTTACGCAAAATAAAATTTTTATTCAAAAATTACGAATTTTCAACAAAAAAGTTGAATTTTAAACTCAACACGATAAATTTTCAACCAAAAATGGAATAGTCAAATTTGCAGTAAACATTGATTTTTAACACAAAAAAAATAAATTTTTAACAAAATATTGAAATTTCAATAACCTTTTTTATATTAAGGTAATTTCAATAAAAAAGATTAGGTTTCTACTTTCAACGAAAAATAGTTGGATTCAAGGCCAAAAATATCTAACGTGCAAGAAAAAAAGCACATTATGAATTGCCAACCCCCTAATAGTGTGTTTTTTTTTACTGTTCGGGGTAGTATTCTAAATGAAATGAGGGTTTTAGTTATTTGAGTGTCATACTCTTATTGCCTTTACCTAAGTAATTTCTTATTTTTACACAAAAAAGAATTGTGTTGTTTAGAGGCCTTGGACCACGGGTTAAACTTTTTTTTTACTTTGTACTTTTGCCCTTGAACAGATGTGAGAGGAGGGGAGGGGAATATGGAAAGTAAGGGAATGTATTGAGAGGAAGGGAAAGTGACGGAAAGTATGAGAAAATGTGGGCAGTAAGGGAATGAAGCGAATTGGAGGGGACGTGACAGGAAGTAGACGAGTAGATGGGAAGTGAAGGGAATGGAGGAGAAGTGGTGGAAAGTAGGGTAAGAGAAGGAAAGCGAGGGCAAGTAGGGGAAGGGGAAGTATCTGATTGGGGAAAAGTTATGTGATGAGGATAGTGAGGTGGGAAGTGATAAAATGTAGAGAAAGTGAGACATGGGAGAAAGATCAGCGGGAAGTGGAATGAGCAAGGTGAAGGCAAAGAAAGAAGGGGGTAAAAGGAGGAAGAATGAGTAAATTGGAAGAGTAGCGAGAGGATGGGAGGAGAGTAGACAAGGAGAGGGAAAGTAAAGGAAGTAGTAGGGAAAAAGGCAAGTGAGGAGAATCGAGGGAGGGGAAGCAGAAGAAGTAAGGTATGGTAGGGTAAGTGAGTACTTCATACTTTTTCCCCGAAAAGGTGACGTATAAAAGGAAAAGAGAATCGAAGACGTAAGCGAACGTAGGGGAAGGGAGTGCAAGTACGGGAAGTGAGGGTGAAGTCCGTCCATCGTACTTTTATTTCTGGGAGAGGAAGTAGGATAGAGGAGGAGAAATTCAAAAAGGAAAAGTAAGTGAGGGAATCTCGTGGAAAAGAGGGAAAGAGACGGGAGTTGGGGGAACACATTTTAAGCGATGGGAATGAGAAAGAAGTGAGGGAACTTAAGGGAAGAGATGGTAATTAGGCTTAAAAGAGGTGTGAGAAGGATGGGAAGTATGTAGCTGTTTGCGAGGCAGTGATGGGATGATGATGGTGAGAGAGAATTAGGAGAAGGGATGCGTAGGTGGAGAAGCAGGGGTAGGAGAGTAGGGTGGGTGAGATTTGAACGACTTTAATAATGATCCGAAACACTTTTTCGTAGACGCCCATTTCGCCTACCTTTCTATGGAACCTTTGACTTGTTACATGACCTCTTGCATTTTTTTGCTTACATTTGACCTCTAGCGTCTTGTTCTTGACCATTGATCGTTTGAAACATGATCCCTGACCTTTCATCCTTCCAACCATTCACCTTTGGCCCCTGACCTCTTATCTTTCCCAACCCCTTCTATCCGCTTCACTAATTGATTTTTCAAAATTAGGATATTCGATATGCGTCTGCAGCGAAGGCATTCCTGACCCCAATGTCATCTAGATCGGATAGAACAGCATATCTGTATGAATGTATGGTGTCCATGGCTTGGCTTGGCTTGTCGTGGAGGGCTGCATTGCATTGTGTGACGTCATCATTTGCATACGACGCAACACTATAGCTGGTTGCATCCCAACTTCCTTCTCTAGTATAGATACCTTCCCTGAACCCCAGTGTTACGCCTATGTCCCGTATCTATCTAATTATTGTCGCGAACCCTAGCGGTCCGCTCACCATGATATACCGCATGCTAATAAGCGGCTAAAGACCTGAGGACCATGCCACGCCAGCCATAAATCTTAACGACCGTTTCTGCATCGCAAAATGCTGGTACTACGAGCATCTTGGGAGAGACGACACGAATCCGCAGTTGTCGGTATCGAGAGACAATGCAATCCCATACTTGTAAATTCAAAGTTTGAAGTTTCTGTACTAACTCTCAAAAGTAGCCTTGAATACTATATAAGTATTTTATCCCATGTTTAGCCCTGTTTGTGGCATATCAGGTCCCATAAGTCCTTAAACAAGTTTCAAAAGTGATTTCAAATACAAAGACAACAAAATGCTCATATTGCAATTACTAAAAACAAAACAATAAGAAATTTGGTTCTTTGGACAAAACTGAAAAAGAGGAAAGAAGAATGAGAAGGCAAATAAACAAATCCCCTTCCTTCTCCTTTTTATCTCTTTCGGTTTTTTATTTTTATTATCAAATCACCATATAAAAGATTTTTTATAATCACCAATTTTTTGGTGCTCATACAGCACCCTTATCCAGGTAAGAAAAATTAGAACAGTTGGGAACAGTGACGAAACCACGACGCTATCAGCTCGATACCTGGGATCTAAGTGTGGGTCAATAGGTGAATCCATTATAAAAAAACAAGAAATAAGAGAAAGTCAAGACTCCTGAAAACCTATTGCTAAATTTAATCAATCATGCTATAATAACTTTTGTTCAATTTATACAAATCAGTTTTTAAATTAATAGACAACTTATTTTGTTTTTTTAATATAAAACACTTCCATGAATTCTCTCTTTCTGTCATTACTTTCACTATGTAAAATTTCAACATTATCCCAGTACAAACTTATGGTCAACTTCAACAAACTCTCTCGTATGTCTAGAAAGAACACTCTTCTAACAATGTCCCAAACGAACATCACTTTTGTTTACCTCTATCCTAGTATTAAGAAGTCTGCCAGTCTGTCCAACGTAAGTCATCTTATAGATCTTGCAAGTGATCTTGTAAATAACACCACCTTTTATAAATTTATCTGAAGGATCTTCGTAAAAAGTTATCATTGTATCTATTTTAAATGGTATACGAGAAATAGTATGAACATGAAATTTTTTCAACATAAATTCAATAGTTTTCGAAATTTGACGTATATATATATATGATTGTTGAAAGAACTATATTCTCTCAATTCCTTCTAATTATCTGTAGATAAAATGCTACTTCGTTCGTTTTGGATTTGTTGAATTCTAATTGTGATATGTTGCTCAGTTAACTTTTGTGGGTAATGATTAAAAAAAAGGATATTCCTAACAATATTCAAATTCTCTTTGTGAAATGAAATGTGGGACAAACCTACAGTTCTGTCAAGTAAGTTTTTGATTACTGCAATTTTATTTTGAAAAGGATGAGCCGAAAAAAAAAAAAAATTCTACCTGAATATGTACCTTTCCTAAACCAATTGGTAATAATATTACCATCCTGACCTTTAATTACTTCTATTTCCAAAAAACAAAATCGCAGCAATCAAAAACTTAGTTCACAGAGCTCTAGGTTTGTCCCACATTTCATTTCACAAAGAGAATTTGAATATTGTTAGGAATATCCTTTTCCTTAATCATTACGCACAAAAGTTAATAAAGTTAATATAAATTTTTTAACACTTTTTTTCTATCTTTTTTTTGTCGAATTTCGAAAAGTATTGAATTTATGTTGAAAAAAATTAATATTCATACTATTTTCCGTATACCATTTAAAATGGATTCAATAATAGCTTTTTGTAAAGATCCCTTACATAAATTTGACAAAGGTGGTGTGGTTTGCAAGATTACTTGCAAGATCTGTGAGATGACTTATGTGGGACAGACTGGCAGAATTCTTAATACTAGGATGGAGGAACACAAAAGTGATGTTTGTTTGCGATGTTGTTCTAAGAGTGTTCTTGCTAGACATACGAGAGGATTTGTTGATGTTGACCATAATTTTGATTGGGATAATGTTGAAATTTTACATAGTGAAAGTAATGACCCTGCTTGAAGTTCTGGATAGAAGCCGGATAGACTCGGGACTATATCCGGGCCTATATCCGATTGTAAAAGGGACTATATCCGAGGCTTATGCGGGACTTATTATCCGGGTTCTATCCGGCCCAAGCCAGGATCTATTCGGTACACAATTTGATTATACGGGTCTATCCGGGACTGATATGGTGAACTAAGAATATCTATCCGGGGTTTATCCATTCCTAGTCGGGATCTATTCCTCACAGAATCTCGTTATGCGGGTTTATTCGGGACTTATACGGGGTGCTTGGAAATTCGATCTGGATCTTATCTGACTTATTATCTTATCCGGGATCTATTCGGCATAAAATTTTATATCCGGGTCTATCCGGGACCTATACGGGGTGCTTGAAAATGCTATCCGATTCTAGCCGGGATCTAATCGGCATACAATTTCGTATCTGGGCCTATCCGGGACCTGTACGGTGCGCTCGTAAAGATTTATCCTGGTCCTATTCGGTCCTAGCCGGGATCTATTCGGTACAGCAGTTGGAAACAGATTATGTAATATAATGATAAATTTACAAATAAAATTGGTTTATATATTCGTCACTGCACTGAATTTATTTTGGAAATTATACAATTGCACACACGGTCACTTACAAACATAATCGCACGCTTAAACGCTTTGAAACATTACAACCGCTGGTGATTCGAACTCTACCTAAACCTGAGTCTTAACCTAAATATCTACCGAATTCCCTCGTCAATTGATCCATCGAATGGCTTGAATCTTGTCGACAAAATCTCAGCCAAGCTGTTTCGCCAGCCTAACTGAAGAATGAACCTTTTTTATTTTGTTGTTTTACACATTTGATGAATAGGTGGATTTAAAAAGGCGTAGATTGAATATTTAAATTAATAATTTTGAAATTAAATTTCTCATATTTAAATATTCAATTAAATTATTAAATTAATTTGTGATTTCTGATCAAAATCGTGAAACTCCAAAATGTAAAGGAAAGTAAAAACAGAAGCAGCTACTACAAATAATTTATTTGAAAATTCAAGTTAAAAAAATACTTCCAGATAAAAAATACCTGAAATATTCTATCTTTAAAGTTGAATGTAAACATTAGGGTGGTCCAAAAATGCGTTGCAAATTTTTTTTTACCCTAGTGGGCAAGACTGTAACCCCCCCTCCCCCAACAAGTTTCCAGTTCTGGAGAAAGAAAATCCGTATTTTTTTTCTTTGAAATACTAGCATTAAAACGTGCCACCGGGCACTTGAGAATCCCATATATTTAACATGGGAATGTTTTGAATTTTCGAAAAATTGGACTGATACTTCAGGGTTTGATCGAAAGTTGCTACACTTTTTCAGGAATTGAAGAGGACTTTCTAGGAAATAAAACAATACCCATAGCTTTCAATTCAAACCTAACCTCCCCCAACCACAACGCCCTAAATATGACCCTAAAATTTAAAAAAACTACATTTTTACGTATTATTGTTAATTTTTAGTATTTTCTGCCTTCTTTTTTAATGAAAATAATTACTAATGGACAATTTGAATATCTCTCATGACTTTTTAAACAATTTTAAATTGTTCAAATGCGGGTCATATTTGTTCATTGTTTGGAGAAGTAAATTAAAAAAAAATTTTATTATTTGAACAAATAATTATTGTTCATTCTCAAAATTTCTTACATAACTTTTTACCTTTCTTCTAATGTTTGAAAAAATTTCTATTTTATTAAACAATTTGTATTTGCTTAAGCAGTTTTTTTGCAAAAACTTTTTAAAAAATAATATAAAATGAAACACATATAATAGTATATAAAGAATTTCAAAAAAGACGTAAACTATCCGTACTCAACTTGAAGAAAAATTTTAATTAAACAATGATTAATTGTTCAAACTATTACATAAATTTTTCAGCAGAATTTACCACTCCTCAAAATCATTAAATATTATGTTTAATTCAGAAAATACGATTTTAAACATATATTTCTCGGGAAAAATAATTATTGCATCAAATTCAATTTGTTTAAACAATTGAAAGATCGTTAATATATTCTTTCTGTACACTATACAGTCAGAAACATAATTTTATGTGTTCTATTTTATATTATTTTTTTAAAGTTTTCGAAACAAAACTGTTTGAGCAAATACAAATTGTTTAATCAAATAGAAATTTATTGAAAATCAGAAGAAAATTATCAAAGTTATGTAAGCATTCAACAATAAGTAGCATAGGATACAAAAATTGAGAAAAAAATTGACATCTCTGGCTCGATTTTTGAAATTTTGAAAATAAACAACAATTAATTGTTCAAATAATCACGAAATGTTTTTAAAAAAATGGACGACTCCACTGAATGATTAATTATTACATTTCATTTAGAAAATACGATTATTTTTCACACTTTGAGAACAAAAATAATTTTTTGTATAAGTTACATTTATTTAAACAATTAAAAATTGTTCAACAAGTCGTAAGGAATATTTAAATTGTCCATTAGTATTTATTTTTCATTAAAAAGTTGGCAAAAAATGCTGAAATTAAACAATAATACGTAAAAATGTAGTTTTTTTTATTTTTGGGACATATTTGCTGTGTTGTGTTTGTGGTGGGCGGGGTGGGGGGTGGGGGGGGTAAGAAT
>JAABKJ010008787.1:0-11367 GCA_011634705.1 Andricus grossulariae
TTATTCGATAACTCACACAATTTCATCGTCCAAACGTCAAAAGTGAGCTTCCAAACGCATCCTAACGACATCCAAACAATTGGTAAACAAATTTTTGAAACAAATAAAAATTTGTTCGGCAGCGTGAAGTTAGCACTTCAATTTTGAAAACTCAATATCTTTTTGAGTTTTGCTATCCAAACGAAAAAAATTGGCTTCCAAACGAATCCTAACGACATCCAAACGATTCCATTAAACAAAAGTTGGATATTCAATTGTAGGTGTGCTGAGTTCACGGACATGGTTAAGAGACCTTTTTTATACGAGATGCCTTGTCTACTCGCCTAAAATAGAACTACTAAATCGCTGTTATCCAAGGTATCAAGTTTTTTGCTTTCAGGAAAAGATGAGGGAGAATGAAGGATAAGATTACAATGATCAAACAAGAAACTTGGATGCTTAACATGGGCTCAAGATGTACCTACACGAAACAACGATCCATTATCTCCGCCGTAATTAAATCATCAAAGGCTTTACGGTATTTAGGTCGGCAAGTTCCCCAACACCTATCAACTCATCAATTACTTCTCATCAGCTAATTTATCTCCGACCTATCAAAACGTACAAAGGAAAAATTACAAAACTTTCTCAACCTTATACAAATATATTACAATATCGAATTTTGCATATTTTTACATTGTCTATGAATCTGAAGAAGTGATATTGTCACTGGTTGAATCAGTATTTTGAATTATCATTGGTGAGCCAGTGATATTTGAGTCATTTACTGGTTCATCCTACAAAATTCAAAAAATCACTAGCTCACCAATGATAATTCGAAATACTGATTCAACCGGTGACAATATCACTTGTTCAGTTTTATGGAAAATGTAAAAATATGTAAAAATCGATATTGTAATATGTTACTGGATATATCAATGACGCCAGATGATAGATTGAACCCACTGGTATACAATAAAGTTTTCGAGAAATGTCCAGGCGGAAAAGTTTTTACAAAAAAGTGCTTTGTACTTTGTACTTTTTTGTATTTTTTTGTAAATTATTTTCTTTTATTGTAGTTTTAATTTCCAATAAGAATTCACGAAAAAGTACAACTACAAGAATTTACAACTATAAGAATCTACAGGAATTTACAGATTTTGCATTCAAAAAGTTGTTCTTTTTGTCCTACGACGACAAATATTTAGAAAATTGCAATGAGATAATTTTAAATTTAGATGTATGCATGATCGCTATTACAAAAAATTCTTCTATGTGTAAACTTGAAAGGAATGTTACAATATTTAAAAAAATGAAAATAACGAATAATCGCTATTCAACAAAAAATAATAATTTTATTATCTTGGGGTTTGCCTTTTTCCTACAATTTTTCGAAAATCATGCAAAAGTAAAAAAAAAAACCCGTAAAATCATCCAAATTATTTTTTGAAAATTTTGGAAATCTTATTAAGTATTCTTTTAAAATTAAAAAAAATACCCCTAGTTTTTCCAGAAATTTTGGTACAAATTTTGTATTCTTTTAAAACATTTCAAAATGCTTTAAAAGCTTATAAATTTTGTGTTCGTAATTTTCAAAAATCTGCATTGTGTTCTAAATGTTTTGAAATCTTTCACGCTTTAAATTATTTTGAAATCTTTCCAAAACATTAGTCATTAGTTAGTCATAATTTTTTTAAATGTTCTTTTCAAATTAATTTTTCGAAATAAAAAATTATCTCACATTTTCCCAGAAAACTTAAAAAAATTTGTTATTTCCTTAAAACCTTTAAAGAGCCTTCAAACTTTTATTTCGAAATCTTCAAAATTCAAAATTTAGTTCTTTTTTCGAATCTTTTTCAGTTTTAAATTAAATTTGGATCTTCTCAAAAATTATAAATATCTCTTAAACTAATTCAAATTTTTTTGGAATTGATAGTTGTTACTTATGCATAAAAATTCAATAATTCCAGTTACATATTAAAAATTTGTTAAAAAGAACAATTAAAATTGTAACGTTCAAAGTAAAAATTTAACACTCTGAAATATTAACGATTCAAGGCTGCCTATTTCAAATAATTCAGTTTAAAATTGTTAAGTTTTGAATATTTTATTTATAATTGCTCATTTAAAATGAAAAGTAAAATATTGCTCAATATTCAAAATAATATCTTCCTTAATTAAAAAATGTCAAATTAAATTGGTTAAAAATGGAATATTTTGCATTGAAACAATATTTGAATATGGTTTGGAATTGAACAAGAGCATTTAATTGTTATAATTATTCTAAAATCAAGAATAGTTTATAAAGTTTCAAGCGAACATTTACATTTGTTTAAATACTAAGGCTCTCAAATTAAAAAATTTCTTTTTTTAATGTTCAAATCTCTAACTTGCTTAATTTTGAACAGAATCAGACTCATCCTGTAAAATCAATTATTGTTCAATTTTTAATAATTGAACTACAGTTCGATGTGATTTATTATAATAGCAAAAGTTCTTGTTAATATTGTAATATTTTTTTTTTGAATAGTAGTCTCTTTCAGAAACTTATCCTACAAAAATTGACAGTAAAGTAGTTGATGCGGATTCTAAAAGTATTGTTTGCAAAAATTGATATTTTTTTGTTTAAATTTGTCCATTTATGTAATAGACTACCCATATATACAACGTAATTTTAATTAGAGTCTCCCAATATTTCAACCTTTGTGAAATCTTGTTTTTTTTTTAAAGATTTTTAATCTTCTACAATAAACGTAAAATTAAAAGTGTTTTCATGACATCAAACACCTAAATTAAAAAAAGGAAAATCCTGTAGTTTTCTGTAATACCTTGTAGATTTTCACAAAAAGGTAAAAAAAAATACGAATGAAAAGTTATACAAATTTTTGAATTGTAGAAACTTATATTTTATTGTTAACACTTTTTTCCTCTATTCCCAATCTCCCATTTTTTTAAAATTCTTTTTGGTCCCCCCTCTTTTCAAGAAACTTCCCCTTCTTCGCGTATTTTTCGATTAAATGCAAAGTAAATTAAAATAACCCAATAAGAAAATTGAACTATTTTTGGTTGAAAAGTCTGCTATTATCTTCTTGGTTCGGAATTCATCGCGTTTGATTTAATATTCTATAAGTTTTTAAATATTTAATTATTTTGTCGAAGATGCAACTATATTTTTATGAAATCATCTTTTTGAGTAAAAAATTCATCTACTAGGTCGAAAATTCATTTTCTTTTGTAAACATTAATCATTTTATTTGAAAGTGTAAAATTTTTGTTCAAAATTCGTTTTTTTTTTTCGTTTTTTGTTGAGAATTAATTTTTCGAACTGAAAATGTAGTTATTCCATTTTTAGTTCAAAATTTATATTTTTAATCAAATTTTTTTCAATGATTGGTCCTTTGTAAATGAAGATTCAACTATATGACTGCAAATTTATGTATTTTATTGCTGATAATTAATCTTTCTTAGTAGAAAATGAATCGCCTTGGTTCAAAATTTATCCTTTTGAAATAAAAATGCAACTGTTTGGTTAAAAATTAAACTGTTTTGGATGAAGATTTAAATATTTTGTAGAAAATTCGTATTTTTTAGCTGAAAAATCAACTACTTGCTTCAAATTTAAACTACTTTGTAAAAAATTCCTTTTTTTGTTGTCAAATATTCATAATTTTAGTTGAAATTCATCTCTTATGTTGACAATTTAACTATTTTGTTGAAAATTCGCTTTTTTGGTTAAACATTAATTTTGTTAATTGAAAATTGAATTATTCCATTATCAGTCGAAAATGAATATTTTTTAGTTGAAAATTCAAGCATTTGGTTCAAAATTGAGGTATTTAGTTGAAAATCCGTCCTTTTTGGTAGAAATTAAATAAATCTTCTTGGCGAAAAATTAATTTAATTGTTGTTTGAAAATTCAACTATTTTGTTGAAAGTTCAACTGCTTTATTAATAATGTATTCTTTTAATGATTCATAATTTTGGTTGAAAATTCAACCATTATGTTTGAAACTTCTTGTATTTAGTTGAAAATATTTGTTTGTAGAAAATTAATCTTCTTGGTGAAAAATTCATTATTTGTTGATAGAAAATTAACCTGCTCGGCTTAGTTGAAAATTCAACTCTTTTGTTGAAAAGTCAACTAGTTTGGTGAAAATTCGTTTTCAAAATGAAAATTAGTTTTGATAATTGAAAATTTTATTGTTTCATTATTGATGAAAAATTCATCGTTTTTAGTTGCAAATTGAACTTCTGAGTTGAAAATTCATGCTTCTTGTAGAAAATTCGTCTCTATGGTAGAAAATTATTCTTCTTAGTTGAAAATTTATCTGTTTTTGATTAAAGTATAACTACTTGGTTCAAAGTTTAACCATTTTGATAAAAATTTATTTTCTTGGGTGAAAATTCATCATTTTATTCGAAAATTCACCTCTTTTGTTGGCAATTTAACTATTTCTTTGGAAATTCGATTTTTATTGTGGGTAAAAATTAATTTTGCTAATTGAAAATTGAAGTATTCCATTATTAGTTAAAAAGTAATTTTTTTCTGTCGAAAATTCAACTATTTGTTTGAAAATTCATGTGTTTTGACAAAACTCTGTATTTTTTGGTAAAAATTAAATAAATCTTCTTGGCAAAAATTAATTCAATTGATGTTTGAAAATTCCACTACTTGGTTGCAAATTAATCTCCTGGGTTGAAAATTCATCTTTCATTGACGAAATGTTAACTACTTGGTTGAAAGCTTAACTACTTTGTCAAAAGTCCATTTTTTATAAATATTTATCATTGTAGTTGAAAATTCATCTCTTTTGTTGAAAATTCGACTATTTCGGTGAAAATTCGTTTTCTTTTTAATTGAAAATTAATTTTGACGATGAAAAATTTTATTATTATATTATTGGTTAAAAATTGATAGTTTTTTGTTGCAAATTGGACTTTATAGTTGAAAATTCGACCTTTTGGTAGAAAATTAATCTTCTCAGTTAAAAATTCACCTTTTTTATGAAAGTTCAACTGCTTGGTTGAAAGTTTAACCACACTTTTAATTTGAAAATTCATCTATTTTCTTGACAATTTAACTATTTCTTTAGAAATTAGGTTCTTTTGTTATAAATTAATGTTGGTAATTGAAAATTGAATTATTCCATTATTAGTTAAAAATTAATATTTTTTCAGTTGAAAATTCAACTATTTGGTAGAGAATTGATGCATTTTGTTCAAAATTCGTCTTTTTGGTAGAAATCAAATGAATCTTCTTTCCGAAAAATGTATTCGTTTTTTGTTTGAAAATTGATCTACTTGGTTGAAAGTGCAATTGCTTTATTGAAAAAGTGTTTTTTTTTTGTTTGTTAATGATTCATTATTTCAGTTTGACAATTCAACCTTTATGGTTGAAAACTCCTCTTTTATTGATGAAAATTCAACTACTTGGTCGAAACTTTAACCACTTTGTTAAAAGTTATTTCTTTCACGACTATTCGTCATTTTAGTTGAAAATTCTTCTTTTTTTTTTGTAAAAAATTTAACTATTCCGGTGAATTTTTTTCTTCTTTTAATGAAAATCAATTTTGGTAATTAAAAATTGTATTGTTTTATTATTAGTTAAAAATGCATCGTTTTTAATTGAAAATTGAACTTTTTAGCTGAAAATTCATGCTTCTTGTCAAAAATTTGTCTCTTTGGTAGAAAATTAATCTTCTTAGTTGAAAATTCATCTGTTTTTGATAAAAGTATAACTACTTTGTTAAAAATAGATTAAACACTTTGCTGTAAGTTTATTTTTTATGAATATTCATAATTTCAATGGAAAATTCATATCTTTTGTTGAAAATTTAACCATTGCGGTGAAAATTCGCTTTTTTTTAAATTGAAAATTAATTTGGATAATTGGAAATTTTATTATTGGTTAAAAATGTATCGTTTTTAGTTGCAAACTGAACTTTTTGGTTGAAAAGTCATGATTCTTGTTGGAAAGTCCTCTTTTTGGTAGAAAATTAATCTTCTTAGTTGAAAATTCATCCTTTTTTTTATGAAAGTTCAACTGCTACAATTTGGTTGAAATTGGATTTTTTTGTTTGTTATAAATTGATCCATTTTAGTTGAAAATTCAACTATTTGGTTAAAAATTTATGTATTTTGTTGAAAATTTGTCTTTTTGGTAGATAATTTAACTATTTGGTTGAAAGCTCATCTGCAGTTTTTTAATCAAGTCTTATTAAAATTTTTTTAAAGTTACGAAAAATACAGGTAAGTTTAAATTTCATCGAAAGTGAAGACGTTCCAAATTTCCCAAAACTTTAAACCGCTTTTTCTCTTATTTCGTTGTTTGATTGTAGCCATGATAACTAACGAACGGATGTTTCGAATTGCTTCAAATTAACAGTGATTATGTAAAAAAATGTCTTTCGCACTAATCAGCGACCAGGTACAGAAATTCCCATTTTATAAGAAAAAAACTAACCATTTTTTAAATCAATGTTTACTTTCTCCACGAAAAATAAGCACCATTTTTGCAATTTTCCACTTTCATGGGCAGAGTTTGGTTACTGCGAAAGCTACATTGACTAAATTATTGAAGATTTACACTACTTTTTTAAATCTCAGTTGTACTACCTGCGGAGTGGCTGCCATGAAGAGGAAAACGAAAAATATAAATGACAAAAAATGCTATAAGCAGGCAGCGGATTAGAGATTAGAGCCACTGTGAAGTTTGCTGCTGAGCGCAGCTCGGATCTCACATGTTGAGAACCCCGGTCAGACCAGCGGCAAACGTGCGCGCGCACGCTGGGCGCACGCGTTGTTACGCTTCCCCCTCTCAGTCGGGCCAGCGGTTCTCCGCATATGAGATCTGAGCTGCGCTCGGTAGCTAATTTCACAGTGGTTCTAATTCGCTCCCTAGCTATAAGTGAGCCAATTTTATTTTTAGTTTGAACTTTTATTATTGGTATTTATTGTTCATAAGGTGAATAAATATGCTTCTAAATAACGCATAATTCCGTTTTTTAGGTCGCTCTCAATCGACTCATGAATTTCGCCCTTCTTTACTGCGGGATTTACTTATTTGCCCCCTTAATGTAAAAAGGAGGGAAAAAAGACAATAAATAGGAACAGGCTCCTACACACTTACGGCGCTTCAAGCATACGACTCCCACGTCAATTCGAAGTCGAAGCGTGATCCAATTTTTATTGCGCTTTGGTAGACAATCATTTGATATTGAATCCCCAAAGTATCGTTCTGGGTAAGAATCCTAATCTCTAGGAAATGAAAGAGAAATCCATTTGAAAAAGATGCTTTCGTTTTATTAGAGCTTTCTACAAATTACTGGTATTCTAAATCTATTTTTGGATACGAGAGTGAATCACACTTAACCCTTTTATATCTTTTAATAGTTTAAATAAATGTAAAAACAGTCAATATTGGTGACTTAATCGAATAATTACTTGAAATGACTAATTTTCAGTTATTAGAAGCGACTATTTATATTATATATATATTTTAGATAGAAACAATATTTGAAGATAAAAATTGTTTAACTTGCAGTCACAAAAGCTGAACCGCAAATTAAAACACTCAAAGTGAAATACATTTGAATTTTATACATTTAAAATTAAATCTTGAAAAAATGTTAATTCAAACGCTGAATAATTTAGGCGTATAAAATAGAAGATTTTAACACTTTTCAATTGAAAATTTTTCAACTAAACCCCATTAAACCGTAAAATTTGAAAATTTAACTTTTATACATTGTACAGTTAAAAGATTTAAAAATAAATAGAAATCCACGCTATCATTTTCAATGCTATGAATTGAAGAATGATTCGAAAAATTTATAAATTTTCAAAATTATATAATTTTGAGCAATTTCAAGCTAGAAAAATTAATTTATGCACTAAAATTTGTTTTGAAATCTTGTTAAATATTATCTTAAAAATTTGCATGAAAAAATTATTAAAAAATCTTCCAGGAATCTGAAGAGAAGTGAAGTGACTGAATTGTCTGCTTTCAAAATGACTGATTTAATTAATAAAAGTTACTGATTATATAATTCTAAAGAAGTGATATAATTGGTAAAAATGATTGATTACGTCATTAAAAATGACTGATTTTATCAATGAAAGTTACAGTTTAGATCATTTTATAATTACTGATTGAGCTGTGGACGTTACTCATTAGATCAATTTGTCTCTATTGATACAAAATAAATCTTCTTGGTTCAAAATTCAACTTTTTTTATTGATTCATCATTGTAATTAAAAATTCATCTTGTTGGTAAAAATTAATCTATTTGGTTGAAAATTCTATTTTTTTATTGTAATTAATGTTTGTTAATTGAAAATTTTAATATTCCATTTTTGAGTGATGATTGATTTTTTCAAATTGAAAATTCAACTATTTGGTTGAAATTTTATTCATTTTGTTAAAAATTCGCCTTTATTGGTAGAATGTAAATCACTTTTGATGAAAATTTATCTTTTTGATTGAACTCAACTATTTTTTATTTAAAATTGAAATCTTTTTTATTTAAAATAATATAAACTGTTTTTGATTTGAATGTGAAATATGTTTTGGTGCAAATAACAACTATGACATTTTTTGGTGAGAACTCATATTTTTTTATTAAAAAATGTACTACTTGTATGTTAAACTATGTTAGAAACTCATGTTTTTGGCAAAACATTTATAATTTTAATAAAAATTCATCTCTTTGATCGAAAATGTAACTATTTTGTTGAAAATGAGTTTTTTTGCCATAAATTAGGTTTGTTAATTAAAAATTTAACGATTGCATTTTTTGTCTAAAATTGATACTTTGTAGTTGCAAATTCAACTACTTGCCGGAAAATTTATATATTTTGTTGAAAATCATTTTTTTGTGTGAAAAATTAATGTTCTCGGGTTAAAAATTCTTTTTTGTTTTGTTTGAAAATTCAACTACTTTGTTGAAACTTGAACTGCTATGTTAAAGATTTATTCTTGTGGTCCATCATTCATCACTGTAGTTGAAAATTCAATTTTTTGTTGGAAAATTCTTATATTTTGTTAAAATTGGTATATTTTGGTGGAAAATTAATTTTCATGATTGAAAATTCATTTGTATTTTTTGTTTTCAATTTAGCTACATGTTTGAAAGTTGATGTGCTTTGTTAATGATTCATTCTTAATGAAAATTCTTGTATTTTGATTAGAATTTATATTTTTTGGTAGAAAATTAATCTTCTTGGTTGAAAATTTATATTTTTTTAAATAAATTTAACTACTCGGTTGTACATCTTTGTTAAATATTCTTTCTCGTGGTTAGTGATTTATCATAACAGTTCAAAATTCGACTTTTTGATTGAAAATTATTGTATTTTAATAAAAATGGTCTATTTTGGTAGAAAATCAATCTTCTTGGTTCAAAATTCTCCTTTTTTTGTTAAAAATTTACCTACATATTTAATAGTTAAATTGCTTTGTCGAAACATCATTCTTGTAGTTAATGGTTCATCGTTTTAGTTGTAAATTCAACTTTTTGGTCAAAATTCGTTTATTTTGTTGAGAATTCCTCTATTTTTGTAGAAAATAATCATCTTGTTTAAAAATTAATCTTTTCTTTGATAAAAATTCATCTCTTTTTCATCGTTTGACTATTTTGTTGAAAATTTGTTTTTCTCTGTTAAAAATAAATTTTGTTTATTGGATGAAGATTTATAATTTTATCTGAAAATCCACCCCTTTTCAGAAAATTAGAGCATTTTGTATGAAATTCGTTTATTTTTGAATTCTGAAAATTTAACTACTCCATTTGTCAGTCGTCGAATCCGCATTATTTAAATGGTTAAAATTTATTTTTAGTAAACTCATTCCTCATTGTTTCAAAAACTGTTCCCTGTTAAAACCACATTTTTAACACCAAAAAACTCAACCAAACTAAATTTAGTTTTCTACATTTTTTTCCAGAAGTTAAATGAAAAGTTTGAACAATTTGTAGTGAAAATCGGTTTAACGCAAAGTTGTTTAAACACAAGCGTGGAGCGGAATAGATCAGTTTAGGAAGTTAACTTTTCCGGTTAATTAGTGGTCAACCGAGACCTTATTCAATTTTCAAAATTGCTAATGATTTTATTTGTACCCGGAAATGTTTGACGCCGTTACCGTTTCAATATGTAATTTCTTCTTACTTACTTTTCAAAAAAAAGTTACTATCGTTACTTTTTCAGTTACTTTTGTATTTTATAAATATATGCTGAGGAAAATAATTAACGCTTACTTTAAATCACTTTTTAGTCACATTTTATAAAGATAGTTACTATAGTCACCTTTTAAAATAAAAAAGATCACTGCAGTCACTTCTTTGAATGAATTAAAACAGAGAGCTTATTTTGGAATTTTATTGGATTTTTTTAGAATTCCTTTGAATTTTTTGAACTCGCCCTGAATTATTTGAAATCCCCTTGAAATCGACTAAATTGAATAGATTTTTTTTGAGTGCTTAATTTTTTTAATTTACGCAGAAGACTTTTAACTTCACCTCAAGTTCTTATGAATTTTATCAGGTTTTTATTCATTAATTCTACTCACTTCCATTTTTTGTATAAATTACATCAAATTTCTAGAATTCCCTTAAATTATTTTTAATTTGTCGAAATTTCGTTAAAGTTCATAGAATATTTTGAATTTTTTTAGTATATTTCATTCATTTCCATAATTTTTTCAAAATCCCTTGAATTATTCTAAATTCAATCAAGACTACTCAATTAATTAAATTTTTTTTGTAGTTTTTTTTCTCCATAAATTCTTTTTAACTCGCCTTGAATTCTTAGGCATTTCATCAAATTTTCTTGAAGTCTCTTGAAATTTTCTCGATTCACTTGATAAATTCAATAATTTTTTTCTCAATTCTTTCAAATTCACTTTTTTTCATTCAGCTTCAATTTCTCTAAATTTACTCGAATTTTACTTCATTTGGTAGTTTTTTTTTAATTGCTTAAATTCTGTCTACTCCCATTTTATTCAATTGTGTGGCGATTTTTTTGATTTTTCAAATTTATGAATTTCCTTTAATTATTATAAATTCACTTGAATTTTACTGAAATCGGTGGAATATTTTGGATATTAAAAAAAATTATTCTTTGGAATTCTTCTGAATCCACTTAAATATTTCTGAATTCATTCAAGTCTACTTAATTAAATAGATTAAAGAAATTTTATTTAGCTTTTTTTTTAATTCACCCTGAAGTTTTCTACACTCATCTTGAATACATAGACATTTTATTAAATTGTTTTGAATTCCCCTGAATTCTTTTAAAATCATTTTAATTTCATTAAAATCAGTGGAATAATTTGGATTTTTTAAAAATTCATCTTGAAGTTTCATGAATTTCTTTGAATTTTTCTCATTTCCC
>JAABKJ010008788.1:0-11366 GCA_011634705.1 Andricus grossulariae
CAACCCCTTGACACCAAGTAGATATGACTTTGTCAAAAAATAATGTTTTTTAGAATTTTACAGTGTAAATAGGGTCTCTAGTTTTAAGGCTCCTGAAAAATATTAACACCAATTTTTGGGCGCCAACCCTTACATTTGAAAAGCAATTCCTTGACACCAAGTAAATATGACTTTGTCAAAAAATAATGTTTTCGATAATTTTACAGTGTAAACAGGGTCTCTGATTTTTGGGCTGCTGAAAAATACAACAACGATTTTTGGGCTCCAACCCCTACAGTTTCAAAGCAACCACTTGAAACCAAGCAGATGTGACTTCGTCAAAAAGTAATGTTTTGCAGAATTTTACACTGCTAATAGGGTCTCTGATTTTTGGGCTCCTGAAAAATACCAAGACCGATTTTTGGGCACCAACCCTTACTTTTGAAAAGCCAACCCATGGCACTAAGTAAATATGACTTTGTCAAAAAGTAATGTTTTTTAGAATTTTACAGTCTAAATAGAGTCTCTGATTTTTACGCTCCTTGAAAATACCAATACTGACTTTTAGGCTTCAACCCTTACAGTTTAAAAACCACCCCTTGGCACCAAGTAGATATGACTTTGTCAAAAAATAATGTTTTTCAGAACTTTACAGTGTAAATAGGGTCTCTGATTTTTGGTCTCCTGAAAAGTACCAACGCCGATTTTTTGGCTCCAACCCTTACAGTTTGAAAGCAACCCCTTGAAACCAAGCAGATGTGACTTTGTCAAAAAGCAAGTTTTTTCAGAATTTTACAGTGTAAATAGGTTCTCTGATTTTTGGCTCGTGAAAAATATCAACAGTGATTTTCGTAATCCAACACTCACAGTTGAAAAGCCACCCCTTTACACCAAGCAGATATGACTTTGTCAAAAAATAATGTTTTCTAGATTTTTAAAGTGTAAATAGGGTCTCTGATTTTGGGCTTCTCGAAAATACCAACAACGATGTTTCGGCACAAACCCTTACATTTGCAAAAGCAACCCGTTGACACCAAGTAGATATGAATTTGTCCACAAATAATGTTTTTTTGATTTTTATTGTGTAAATGAAGTCTCCGATTTTTTGGCTCCTGAAAAATAACAAAACAGGTTTTTGAGCTCCAACCCTTACAGTTGAAAAGCCACCCCTTGACACCGAATAGATATGAGTTTGTCAAAAACAAAAGTTTTTTTAGAATTTTACACTGTAAATAGGGTCTCTGATTTTTGGGCTCCTGAAAAATACCAACTCTGATTTTTGGGCTCCAACCCTCACAGTTGAAAAGCCACCACTTGACACCGAATAGATATGACTTTGTCAAAAAGAAAAGTTTTTTAGAATTTTACACTGCTAATAGGGTCTCTGATTTTTGGGCTCCTGAAAAATACCAACACCGATTTTTGGGCACCAACCCTTACTTTTGAAAAGCCAACCCTTGACACTAAGTAATTATGACTTGGTCAAAAAGTAATGTTTTTTAGAATTTTACAGTCTGAATAAAGTCTCTGATTTTTACGCTCCTTGAAAATACCAATACTGACTTTTAGGCTTCAACCCTTACAGTTGAAAAACCACCCCTTGGCACCAAGTAGATATGACTTTCTCAAAAAATAATGTTTTTCAGAACTTTACAGTGTAAAAAGGGTCTCTGATTTTTGGGCTCCTGAAAAGTACCAACGCCGATTTTTTGGCTCCAACCCTTACAGTTGAAAAGCAACCCCTTGACACCACGAAGATATGACTTTGTCAATAAATAACGTTTTTCAGAATTTTATAGTGTAAATAGGGTCTCTGATTTTTGGGCTTCTGGAAAATAACAACACTGATTTTTGGGCTTCAACCCTTACAGTTTGAAGGCGACCCCTTGACACCATGTAAATAAAACTTTGTCAAAAAATAATGTTTTTCAGAATTTTGCAGTGTAAATAGGGTCTCTGATTTTTGGGCTCCTGAAAAATATCAACAGTGATTTTCGGTCTCCAAGCCTCACAGTTGAAAAGCCACCCCTTGCCACCAAGTAGATATGACTTTGTCAAAAAAGAATGTTTTTTAGATTTTTACAGTGTAAATAGGGTCTCTGATTTTTGGCTTCTGAAAAATACCAACACTGATTTTTGGGCTCCAAACCTTACAGTTTGAAAGAAACCCCTTGACACCAAGTAGATATGACTTTGCAAAAAATAATGTTTTTCAGATTTTTACTGTCTAGATAGGGTCTGTGATTTTTGAGCTGCCGAAAAATACCTACACCGACTTTTGGGCTCCAACCCTTACATTTGGAAAGCGACCCCTTGACAACAAGTAATTATGAATTTGTCAAAAAATAAAGTTTTTGAGAATTTCACAGTGTAAATAGGGTCTCCGATTTTTGGGCTTCTGAGAAATACCTACACACATTTTTGGGCTCCAACCCTTACATTTGAAAAGCAAACCGTTGGCATTAAGTAAATATGACTTAGTCAAAAAATAATGTTTTCAAGAATTTTACAGTGTAAATAGGGTCTCTGATTTTTGAGCACCTGCAAAATATCAACATTGATTTTCGGGCTCCAATCCTCACAGTTGAAAAGCCACCCCTTTCAAACCAAGTAGCTATGACTTTGTCAAAAAAGAATGTTTTTCAGATTTTTACAGTGTAAATAGGGTCTCTGATTTTTGGCTCCTGAAAAATACCAACACTGATTTTTGAGCTCCAACCCTTACAGTTTGAAAGCAACCCCTTGACACCAAGTAAATATGACTTTGTCAAAAAATAATGTTTTTGAGAATTTTACAGTGTAAATAGGGTCTCTGATTTTTGGACTCCTGAACAATACCAACACGGATTTTTGGGCTCCAACCCTCACAGTTGAAAAGCCACCCCTTGAGACCAAGTAGATATCACCTTGTCAAAAAATAATGTTTTTTAGATTTTTACAGTGTAAATAGAGTCTCTGATTTTTGGCTCCTGAAAAATACCAACACTGATTTTTGGGCTTCAACCCTTACAGTTTGAAAGCGACCCCTTGACACCAAGTATATATGACTTTGTCAAAAAGTAATGTTTTTGAGAATTTTAGAGTGTAAATAGGGTCTCTGATTTTTGGACTCCTGAAAAATACCAACACGAATTTTTGGGCTCCAACCCTCACAGTTGAAAAGCCACCCCTTGAGACCAAGTAGATATCGCCTTGTCAAAAAATAATGTTTTTCAGAATTTTACAGTATAAGTAGGGTCTCTGATTTTTGAGCTATTGAAAAATACCAACACCGATTTTTAGGCTCCAACCCTTACAGATTGAAAGCAATCCCTTGACACCAAGTAGGTATGACTTTGTCAAAAAATAATGTTTTCGAGAATTTTACAGTGTAAATAGGGTCTCTGATTTCTGGGTTCCTGAAAAATACCAACACTGATTTTCGGGCTCTAACCCTCACAGTTGAAAGTCACCCCTTGCCACCAAGTAGATATGACTTTGTCAAAAAATATCGTTTTTTAGATTTTTACAGTGTAAATAGGGTCTCTGATTTTTGGCTCCTGCAAAATACCAACACTGATTCTTGGGCTGCAACCCTTACAGTTGAAAAGCAACCCCTTGATACCACGAAGATATGACTCTATCAAAAAATAACGTTTTTTAGAATTTTACAGTGTAAATAGAGTCTCTGATTCTTGGGCTCCTCAGAAATACCAACACTAATAAGTTTCTGAAGTTTGGGGATTTTTTTTATTTTTTAGATGTAGGGGTAGTTTTTACAACAACAAAGTTTAGGCATTTGACAGCCCAAGAAAAGCCCTACACTACTTTTCTTTGTATTTTCCAGGTTTGAGTTTTTACTCAGGGGTTTTTTTTTGTACATCGGGGTGGTTCTGGAAAAATGTGTTCTGTGCATTCTAGGGCCCGAAGTATGCTTAAAATTCTGAAGCACTTTGTTTTTTTGCAGATTTTAGGTTTTGCAAGGGGGTAGTTTTTCAGTTCATAGGGGTGCGGTTTTTTTATTTTTTTTTGTGCATTCGAGAGCCCAAAATAAGCCTAAAATTATGGTGTACTTTGTTTTTTTCGAATTTTGGTTTGCACATTGAAGATAGTTTTATTTTCAGGAGGGGTTGGTTTTGCAAATCAGTTGTTAGTGCATTCAAAAGCCCATGAAAAGCCGAAAATTCTGAAGTGCTTGATTTTCAAATTTTTAAAAATTTTTATATAGTGGAGGTGCTGGCTTGAGTCAAGTCAGCACCTTCACTCCAAATTTGAATTTTCAAAAAAGTAGTGGAGCCCAAAAATCGTCAATACAGCCCAAAAAAGCGCAAAAAGGCCCAAAATTCTGATACAAAGAAATTTGGGAATTTCGATTGTAGAGGTGCTATGTGACAGGATTGTCCAGTCTTCGCTCCACGGTTGCAACGTAGGAGCGAGGGTAAAAGGAAGGAGTTTTATCTTTCATACTGTGGGTACTCGTCATTGATGATTTCATGCGTAGGTTCAATGAATCTGGTTTTCATACGCCGGGGTATATAGATGACCTTGTTTGGTAACAGAAGAAAATTAGGGAACTTTAGTCGAACTCATGCAAAATACTCTCAACATTGTTGAGGATTGGTGGAACGACCATAGCCCATCTGTTAACTCAGATAAAACTGAATTATTGGTATTTATGAGACGCGGGAAACTACCTGATCTCGTGAACCCTAATTTCTATGGCAAGAAGATCGACCCCTCTACATCAGCTAACTATCTAGGATTCACCTTTGACTCTAAACTAACCTGGAAACTACATGTTGATGCGGTAGTAAAAAAGGCCAAAGCAGCCTTTTGGGCTTGCAGAGGCGCAATTGGAAAAACCTGAGGACTGAAGCCCAAGGAATTTTATTGGTTATAAACGTTAATCATTAGACTAATTATAACTTACGCCTCATTGATCAGGGTGCCAAGAACCAGTTTTGTTAGTTCCAAGAAATAGCTGGAGAGCCTACAAAGGGTCTTTTGTCTGGCAATTATTAGAATAATGAGAACAACCTCAACAGCGGCATTCGAGTCCATCTTTGGTATGCCACCACTGCATTTTCAAATCAGACAGAGGTCTGCGGTAGAGGCATACAGACTTTCTTTAAGGGAGGTTCATAGAAAGGGAGGACTGGCATGGTGAACAGAAGAAAAGCAATTTATTTAAAACGGTAGAACTCGTCTGGTTTACAAACGGCTCTAAAGACTACTTTGGCTCTGGAGCTGGAGTATTTGGAATGAAAGCTAGTGCGGAGATGATCGCACTGGGCAAATTACCTACCGTATTTCAAGCTGAAATCGTGGCCATTAAGACCTGCCTAAAGGAGATTCGTAAACGTGTGTTTGTTAACCACCACATTTATATATGCTCTGAAAGTCAAGCTGCTTTGAGAGCTCTCCAATCGGAAGAGTTCACATCCAGACTTGTCTGGTTCCCGGACATCAGAACATTGAGGGTAACGATAAAGCAGATATGCTTGCAAAAATCGGGACTACAAAAGCCCTTAACGGACCTGAACCATTCTACGGAGCTTCGTATGCTTCGTCTAAGCATGCTAATTAAAAGTGGCACTTGAAGGAACACGCGAGATATTGACAGATGGCTAAAGGTATGATACACTCTGAAAAGTGTATCAAAGAATGATGTCTAGAAAAGTCTAAAAAAACTCTTAAACATGGGAAGAAAGCAGGTGAAAATATTGATTGAAATGCTCACGGGCCATTGACTCTTAAAGAAGCACCGGACTAGCATCAAGATCGACAGCGACCCTCCATCTCGAAAGTGCGACTTTCGTGAGGATTGCGTATCTCCTTTTTGAATCCGGCTCCTCAATTACTGCTAAAGAAGTGAAGAAATTGATCGCTAGAACTAAGAACTTTTCAGAGCCATGGCCAGATAAAATCCATCCGACAGGGACTAGTGGAAGGACGCACGGTATTGATCCCTAAGATCGGAAATTTGTCAAGTTCAAAGAACTACAGGCCCGTAGGTTGTTTAAGCACGAGCTACAAGCTATTCACTTGCATCCTCAAAGAGAGGATATTAACATCTATCGAGCCAGTATGAAGTGCAATAGTTAAACAACGTGGATGAAACAGAGGGCTGGCTGGTTGCAGGGAGAACCTGTTAATAGGCAGGTGTATTACCCAGGACTCGATCAGGTATCGACGCAATATGTCCATGACTTGGATTGACTATCGTAAGGCATTTAATAACACGAACGATGAGCTACTTATTAAGCTACTTGACTGCTTGGAGGTGCATCCAAAAATAGTTAAATGCATAAAAGAGTTCATGCTTTTGTGGCGGACAAGATTTGTCATAACATCTGACAAAGGACAAGTGACTACCAGCTATATCATATATAATAGGGGGGTCTTCCAAGGGGACTCTCTAAGTTCGGTACTTGTCTGAATCTCCCTCTTGCCTCTATCTATTGTGCTCCAAGGTATAAGCTCTGGATACCTATGTGGCCCGCCGAACAGAAGAGAATATTAGGTTAACCACCTTTTATACATGAATGACCTTAAACTCTTTGCTTCCTCGGAAGGAGACTTCAAAATCCTTGTGGAGATGGTAAATAGGTACTCTAAAGCGATTAGCATGAGCTTCGGACTGGACAAGTGTGCCTGCGTCCACCTAACCAAGGAAGACTAGAAACTACATCATCGCGTGACTATCAGGATGTTCAACTCATAGGCGGAAATACCATTCAACATCTTGGTAATGAAGAAACATATAGATATCTTGGAATACTGCAAGTGGAAGCCCAGAATGTACGTCTGTTAAAAACGGTCCTTGAGAAAAGGTATCGCCAAATTCTCAGAAAAATTTGGGTTTCCAAATCATCTGGAAAGAATAAGATCCAGGCGACCAATATGCTGGCCGTTCCTATACTGCTCTATACGTTTGGCGCAGTGAAATGGAACGTCGATAAGTTGAAGCAACTGGACCCAAGCACACGCAAAATGATGACAATCCATCGAAGTCATCAACCTAGATCTTCCGTACCTCGAATATACCTCCCTCGAGATAAAGGTGGTGGAGGCTTGCTAAGCTTGGAATGTCTTCATCGAAGAACGGTTCTGGCTACAGCCTGCTCAGATAGGGCCGCAGAGGATCTTAGCCTCCCATTCAATTCCAGTGACACTACACATGGCCTAGCATCACTAACACCTTTGGTGCTCAAAAGTTGTGTACAAGAAGCTGAACATACGCTTCTACTGAGAGAACATGCTGACAAGCCCCTTCATTCTAAATTATACGGCATCATACGTAGAGAAGAGCTCTCGATGGGTCTGTCCAAAATTTTTCTCAAGTCTGCTTAATTGGAACGAAGACTGAGGGATTTCTTCTTTCCTGTCAAGGCGACGTTATAGACACCTTCGCTTACCGCGAGTGCATAATAAATGTACCTGTAGGCGATACCAATTGCCGAGCATGCAAGCAAGAGCCTGAATCACTTGGACATGTTCTCAGTGGATGCTCAAAGTATGCACGCTACGGATACATAGAGAGACACAATGCGACTCTGAAAGTGTTACATTACCATATCAGGCACTTCTATGGTGTTCATCTATTGCCCGTCTTGCCATACGCCCAGGGGGAATTCGAGTCCGTTGTGGAGAATGATCAGTGTAAGATCTAGTGGAATTTTTCTTCTCCACTACTCAATGTATCAGCTCTTCGAAGCCTGATATTGTCCTCCAAGATCTGAAGACCAAGATCATTTACGTGATGGAATTCTTGGCACCAGCCGATGGCAATATCACGGCAAAGGAGGAACAAAAACGGGCCAAATAGTAAACACTTCTTTTCGAGCTGAGCAGGCTGTACCAAGGCTACAAAGTCCATCTTATAGTTCTCGTAATCGGCTGTCTTGGAGGTATGAAATCTTCATTTCTTAGTCAACTCAACAAGAGTCTGGCTTGCCAGCGTCAGGCTCATTCTGTCGCGAACTGGAACCATGATCGTTGCTTCCGGAGCCTATTACTTGTCGTATAGTAAGTTAGCCTTGAGGCTCAGATGGTTAGGCGCTCGGAATTCACATTAGAGGTCCGGAGTTCGAACTCTGAGCCGGTACCTCTGGAAATTTTTCTATGTGCGTTTACCGAGGTTCAGGTGGTTCGTATCCCACCTCAAGCTGTAGGTCACCTCATCATGCACTTGACTGCAACTCAGTCCGTGGTTGTTTGGATAAAAAACGAGCCTTTTCCTAATATGTCAAATCAGGCATACTGCTCTTATCAGATCACTCGATTGCATTACAAAAATTCCTGATTTTTTTAAAAATAAGTTTAATATCATAGAATATTGTATTGAACGATTAGCACAACTGCTGCCTTCAAAATATGTGTATTGCAGTTAATTAAAAATATTGACCGGTTAGCGTTTCATCGTTGTTGAAAGTGGGCGATATACATTATTGCCACAAAAGTACTTGATACTGACCTTAATTTAGGACTGTTGCTGCCCTCGAACTGAGAATTTTGAAAATAAATGAAAATTTTGAGCGCTTAGCGTTCTAGCTTTACGAGAAACGGGCAATTTATATGAATGTTATTACCGCACTTGATGCTGATGTTATTTTATCACCGTCGCTGTCCTCAAACTGTAAGTCTTGCAGTTAATTTAGAATCGTGAGCGCTTAGCGTTCGAACGTTACTGGAAGCGGAAGACGTTCATGATTGGTACAACAGCATCTGATACTGACCTTATTTTAGCCCTGTTGCTGCCCTCAAACTGTCTGTGTTGCAGTCAGTTAAAAATATTGAACGCTTAACTTTTGATCCTTGATGGAAGTCGACGTTATACATGATTGGCACAATAGAACTTGATACTGTCCTTCTTTCAAGACTATTGCTGCCCTGAAACTGTGAATGTTGCAAATAGTTGAAAAAAGTAAGCGCTTCGCGTTCTAACGTTGCGGGGAGTGAACGAATAATATGATTGTTATTGCCGCACTCGATGCTGATGTTATTTTAGCACCGTTGTTTTCCTCAAACTGCATGTGTTGCAGTTAATTGAAATTATTGAGCGCTTAGCGTTCGAACGTTGCTTTTAGTGGACGATATATATGACTGGCACAATAGCACTTGATACTGACATTATTTGAAAACCATTGGTGCCCTCAAACTGCGAGTGTTTCAATTAATTGAAAATATTGAGCGCTTCGCATTCTAACGTTTTGAGAGAAGCAAACAATTTATATGATTGGCATAACCGCATTCGATGCTCACCTTATTTTAGCATTGTCGCTGCCGTCAAACTATGTGTATTGCAGTTAGTTACAAATATTGACCGCTTAGCGTTTGATAATTGTTGAAAGTGGGCGCTTTACATTATGGTCACAATAACACTGGATACTAACCTTATTTTAGCACCCTTGCTGCCCTCAAACTGTGTGTGTTGCTGTTAGTTAAAAATATTGAGCGCTCAGCGTTCGAGCGTTGTTGGAAGTGGGCGATAGGCATGATTGTCACAATAGCACTTGATACTGACCTCACTTTATGACTGTTGCTGTCCTATAACTGTGAATTTTTGCAAATAATTAAAATTATTGAGCGCTTAGCGTTCGAATGTTGCTTTTAGTGGACTATATATATATGACTGGCACAATAGCACTTGATACTCACCTTATTTGAGGACCATTGTGCCCTCATGCTTTGAGCATTGCAATTAATTGAAAATATTGAGCGCTTAGAGTTCTAAAGTTTTGAGACAATCGGACGATTTATATCTTTGGCATAACCACTTTCGATACTCACCTTATTTTAGCATTGTCGCTGCCCTCAAACTATGTGTATTACAGTAAGTTGAAAATATTGACCGCTTAGCGTTTGATAATTGTTGGAAGTTGGCGATATACACTATTAACACAAAAGCACTTGATACTGACCTTACTTTAGCACCGTTGCTGCCCTCAAACTGTGTGTGTTGCAGTTAGTTAAAAATATTGAGCGCTTAGCGTTCGAGCGTTGCTTGAAGTCGACGATATATACGACTGGCACAATAGCACTTGATACTGACCATATTTAAGAACCATTGATGCCCTCAAACTATGAATGTTGCAAATGATTGAAAATATTGAGCGCTTAGCGTTCAGCTGTTGTTCTTATTTTGTCGCTGTTTTTGCTCTCAGTCCTACGCAGATATATAATACGCACTGCTTTTGTACGCTTGGTGCCGTATATCGCTGAAACTGTCCATTTTTTTTAAATTTAAGGATATTCCATTGGCCCCTTATAACCTACAATATTACCAATTTTTAGCAAAATCTAGCGAAAGACATTTTTCCATGTATTGTGTGCGGGGTCCTTTACTTAGATGGAAGTCATTCATGCCATGAAGGTTCAAAATATGTATGTATGTATGTATGTATGTATGTATGTGTATTTATTGCCTAAAAGAATACAAGATTCTGTGGCAAGGGAAGGCCACTATTACAAAAGTCAATAAAATTATTATAAATATCAAAATAAAAGAAAAGTTAAAATATCGTATGTACAATAGGTTGTTAGGTCATACTGGTTGAGTTTGGGCAGCGTACTATTCAAATAGAGAGAAAGCTCTAATTTTTAAACATGTACTTATAAAGTTCTGTATCGAGCGAAGCATTCCGGGGTTTATATTTGACAATAAGAAGTGAAGATTGTTCTCGGTCATCATATCAATGTTACACAATAAATGATTTCTAATGGGCGAGTAGATTGGACATTTGGCGAGGATGTGTAAACGATCTTCATTTTCTCTTAGATTACATAATTGGCAAATCTGTTGTGGATCGATTACAATTGTTCCAGCTCAAGAAGTCAACTTAATGATGAACCTGGAGGAAGTTCTTAATTGAGCGAAAATGTGCTTAAAAAGGAAAGGAACTTTGAATAGGAGATATTGCTAGGGAAGCGCATCATTGTGTAACATTTTGCTACTTTTAGTATGCAAATTTTAGGATAGCACGAGTCTTCCATATCGAAAATCTTTGCCACCCAATTCAGCGCCATTTTCAAAATTTGGTATGACACACACGGTAGACCTAGTTCCAATCTGAGAATGAAGTCGGGCGTATTTCTGGGTAGGCGCAGACGATTTTTGGAAAAACGGACTTGTGCTTTTTCGAAGACATCTAGATAATTTAATCCGATAATGTGGACCGCATACAATAAGGAACTCTTCATAATAGAGTCATGAATTTTCATAATGGAAGACCACGAGGAGCACTTAGTTCTAGTTAGACTATTGAACGCCGAAGCTGAGGCTGACTTGGCTCTGCTAACTGCTGCATGTGCAGCTAAGTTGAAAGCACATGTTCTAGAAAAAATCGTACCCAAGTATTCAAAACAAGGAACAAACTCCAAAGAGCTACCATCATATTTCAGACCTA